>CAUYON010162129.1:0-19377 GCA_963573935.1 Arctocebus calabarensis | reverse complement strand
TATAGTGATCAAGGAAATGCCATGAAGGATATCTGTAACAGTATGATCAAAATATTTCTGAATGTATATGAATCGTGCCCTGTGATTGCACCAATGTACATAATTATGATTCAATAAAATTATTAAAAAAAAAATATATTGATAAATGAGGGTGAGAAAAACTATTAGGGAGAAATGATGTTCAGAATGACCTACAAATTTTTCCATACTCTTTCTTTTTACGTTGAGAGTTGGCTTTAGTTTCCAGCCTCAAAACACCTCACTTTAATTCTATAGTCTCCACAAGATGTTTGTGGCATTCACCACCCTTAATGTTAATAAAGATTCAAGCAAGGGATAAACAGGCAAGAATGGATACAGAATAACTGTGTCTTTGTCCACAGGAGTTTAGCCCACATTTCTATAACTATTTCAGAGCTGAGCCCAAGAAGACACTTGCTACCCCCAGAGTAAGCCAACTCTGACCCTCCTGAGCCAACTCTTAACCTTAAAGGCTGACCATCACTTGCCCTTCCTGCCTTTCTTTTAAAAATAACCTCACAGAGAAACGATCAGTTCTGTAAATTAGCTCCCCTTGTTAGACCAGATACCATATTTAGCCCTTGGGAGTCCAGCAGGCCTCTCCTCCTTCTAAAGAACCTCTAATTCCCAGTCCTTTTCCAGCTGTTTTGTCAGTCATCAGGAAGAATATAAAAGGATCTGTGCATTTGCATTTCTAAAAACACCTAGACACAGCAGACTCAGTAGCATCCTATATATTTTATTTATTTACATTTTCAGACAGAAAATTCAAACTTGAGACCTCAAGGGATGAGTCACATGCAATTTGGAAAGTCAGCGCAATAAGGAGCTGGGCTTAATTGAATACAGCCTTCCCGAACTTTCGGTCACTTCCCTGCCTCTCCTTGCAATGTTTCTGTCTTAGGCTGCAGACTCTTACACCATTCTTTCTGGTTACACACGAATAGCACATGTGCTCTTTTAAAGGATTAGTCTAGTTGTAGTAATCAAAAGCATCACCTTCACTGGTCCTGACCTTCACCCATTTCAAGCAGATTCTTTCTTACTACAAATTAATGTTACAAGGAGCTTAAAACTTTTCAATGTAGAGAAGAAATACCTGTGCATACTGGGACTCAGGGACTGGAAGACAAAGTCTAATCTATCACAACTATTCAATCCAAGGATGTCCCAGAAGCAGCTTTCTGTGGAAACCTGAAATAATGAATAAGATTCCCAGGTGACAGGTAAAGTTGCAGAATACGGATTAAGCTAATCAGACTGAGAAACTGAAATGAAATATAGCTGTTTGCTGAGTGTTTGCCCTGAGTTTCCCAATTACAACACTGCTGTGTGTTTGCAAACAAGCCTTTGATCTGATTCTCTTTCATTTCAGTGTATCTTGGGACTTGTACTGAAGGAGAGAAAGATGAAAATCTATGGATGGATGATGTCTAGAACACAGATTCTCTATAGTTCAAGGCTAAGTAAAAGAAGTTATAGCAACATACACAAAGGAACAGAGTCTGCCCTTTCTTCCTAGAGGGGCTATTGGCTAACCTATCTTTGCTACACAAATTAAAATGACCCATCACCCATTCCTAGCACTCTTCCTACAAACAGTATCCACTCCTCATATGCTCCCCAACATAATCACTCAAAGTAGGTCAGAAATGCTGTTTCCTTCCCCTTACTGATTTTCATTAAGAGAATTCTCTTTCTGGAACACTAAAGGGAGAAAAAAAACACCCAATACAAACACCAATGACACTCCTTGTAAATTTGTAGCACAGTTAAGTCTCACTCCCACTTGGAAAAAGATCTCATCACTCACAGTTTGTCCTTTTTGGATATAAATCAACAATAATCTCAAGCTATAAAATACAGAGCGGCAACGCTTCAGCCAGGGGATAAAGCACCTTCCCAAAGGAGGTTATTCACTGTCTTTTCTAATTTGCTACATTATCAACCTGCCCCTTCTCTAAATACAAACTCTTTTTTTTTTTTTTAATTTCCTAATTCTAGTCCACATCTTGCCAGGTCAAGCGACACCATGCTCTGGCTTAGCAACCCCCAGAACCTTATCCGAAAGCTGAGGGCATGGGAGCGGGACGAAGACGTTCGTAAAGTCTGGGGAGTGGAGAAAAGGGGAGGCGGCGCGGGAAATCCTCCGGTGTGTCTGCCTCTCGGAGAAAGGACTGATGAGATGGTTCTCCCAATCCCACTGGCGGGGCTTCCCCAGTCTCCTCCCCTTCCTGAAATCTCTACCTGGACCCCAGGTCCTCGAGCCAGGCTCCTCAGAGAGGGCGCCGCAAAGTCCTGCAGAGCCCCCAAACACACGAGCGCGACAGAAAAGCATCACCCGAGAGACTGCAAAGCCACACACCCTCTCCCGGCCAGCTAGCCGGGCAGGCAACTTCGCCCCTCGAAGCAGAGGAAACCTCCCGCCCTCCCAGCAAGGGAAAAGGTGACGGTAAACAGCGGAATCAAACAGGCACCACTCTCACCCGGGCTGCGCCCCCGCCCCCGCCACCTCGGGTCCCGGGCCAGGTGCTGCTCACCTCCTGGCAAGGAGGAAGCGGGCGGCCGGCGGCGGAGCGCGGGTCCCCAGCCCAGGCCGCCGGGCAGCCGGCGAGCGCCCAGCAGCAAATCCAGGCGGCGCTCCAGAGCGGCGAGCGCCCGCGGCGGGGCACCCGCGCCGGCCCCGGGGCGAGGAGCGGCATCTTCGTCCCACCGCGGTCGCGCTCGCGGGCCGGCAGGAAGGCCGCCTCCCTCCCCGCGCCGGGCGGCAGCTGCGGCTCCCGGCCGCGAGGGCCGCGCGCTCGGCTCGCCGCTCCGGCTGCCCCTGCCCGCCCGCCAGCTGACAGCTCGGCCGCTCTCGGGGCCCGGGCAGCCGGCGCCGGAGCTCCCGTCACGCCGGAGGGAGGGACCGCGGGGCGCGGGCGCAGCGCGGGGGCGGGACGCGGGGCGGGGACGCGGGCGCCGGGAGCAGGTGGCGCGGCCGGGGCGGCGGCCCAACCCCGCGGCCGGAGGGCTGCGCGCCGCTCGCGAGGCGGCGGAGGGCGAGGGACGCTGGCTCCTCCGGGAGCGTGTCCTGTGTCCAGGTCTCCGTGGCCCACCCGGAGGGGCGCTGCGGGAAGGAAGCCGGAGCAAACACAGGGCAGAAGGGCAGGGGGTCCTGGCGCGGGTCTTTAAAATCTCCCTACTCCAGCAAGACTCGCAAACGCACAGGGACGTGCCCTGGGAATATCCCTGGTGAGGACCTAGGCTGGCGAGGGTCAGATGGAATTTCTAGGTGGTTAGGATTTGCGTGAAATGGCGGGGAAGAAAGAGGACTGAAGTGTACATGGAGCGTGCCACTCAGTTTTTTTTTTTCGTCTATTTAATGAAAATAATAACAATACCTACCTCATAGAATTGTTACGAAGATGCAATAAATTGAATGACCTAAAGCACTTGGAAAAGTGCCTGGCACACAGAAGGTGCCATATGTGTTGGTAGAAATGTACCCAGCAAGGTCAATATAAGTTGACCTGAATTTTTCTGTGGCACAGTGGCTAATGTCCTTTTAATATACATTTGCACGCACATGAAAGAGTCTCTCTCTCTCTATCTCTCTCTATATATGTATGTATATATAATATATATGTACATATGTTCATATACATGTATATACTCATATATATGAAAAATGAAAACAAAATAATGAAAAACAGAAATACTCATGTCTAGATAGGATACTTTCCGGACAGCCCTCAGAATGTGTGTGTACCATACTGTTGCGGAGACCCGAGGGACAGTAGCTTTGCCCCAGGTGCAGAACTCCTACCTATAATTATTAGGGGAAATACAAGAAACAGACTACACCCTGTCCAGATGGCGTGTAGCAAATTGTCTTTATTCTGGTCCACCTTATATACACTGGTGGTCACATACACACTTAATCTATAATCTATAGCTTTTTCCCATTACCTAACTTCTTCTAACTATAATTAACTGGCAGAAAAGCATTCACGCTACAAATCAACACAATACTTTCTGTTTTTACATTCTTCTTAGACATGCTTCATCTTTTGAATATAGGCTTTAAATAAAGATCATAAAGAGCTGCAGAGGAGTCTGGTGAATGAAACCCCTCAAGCACACACTTAGTTAACCCTAATAATGGATTTATGACTTTGTTTTTCTACAAAGCAGAAATCTTTAGGCCCCAAGACATTATGTACAGACAGACATATGTCATCCTCTGATCTGTATCAGGAGGGGTGGGGTTGTTGGCCCCTAAGCACCTGGGCTTAACTGAAGCATACTTTACTGTTTTTATGGACTTTTACCTCGGAACAAACAGCCTCTGTGTATGCTTCAGGGGGAGCTCAGCTTTCTTGCTTCTATATTAGCAAAAACCATTTTAACCCATTAAAGGCTTGCCTTTGTGTGGCTTAGGTAGGTTGGTCTTCTAACCCTACACATACACATACAGAATATAAATATAATCAATGTGTGTTCTGATTATAACAGTGATAAATGTTTATTATAAACATTTTGGAAAATACTGAAGAATATCAGGAAGCATATAAAAATCGCAGGGAAACGACACCATTAATGGTATTAACATTTTGAGGAATTTCTTTCCTGGTATTTAAAGTGCGTGTGTATTGCAAAACTGGAATAATAGTTTGTAGCCTTTTTTTTTTCTTAACATGAATATTTTCTTAAGTCATTAAAGTCTGCAACAACACAACTTCATTCCTTGTGTAGTATCTTTACTCTTTAGACATACGTGGCTTGCTGCTGGATCATTGGCTTTGCTTCTCAAGTCTTCAATGTTCTAAATCTAGAAGGAATGCTGTTGGTATATGATCTGTGCACATGCCTTTTTGTTTTCTGAGATATCTTTCTAAAATTGATACCTTTGGATAGTGTCGTAGGTGCATTTTTTAAGTTTTTGAATAGAGTACAAATCCTCCAAAAATTTTGTAGCAATTGGTATCAAAAATTTGCGTACAAATATTTATTTTACCTCACCCTAGATTAGAATACTTCAAATATTTGCTATTTTGGTAGAAAAGAAAAATCCTGTCTTATTTTTATTTTAATATGCATTTTTATTACTGATGTTGAGTAATTTTTCATGTATGTTTACTAGCTGTCTGTATATTTCCTTGTCAGTATGTGAGAATTTCTCACTGCCACCTTTGGCTATTTTTCTGTGGAAGTTCCATCTTTTTTTATGGACTTGTCAGCAATCTTAGTAAGTTTTTTGTATGTTTACCATATATGTCATAAATGCTTTTCTCAGTTTTTAGTCTTTCTCTTAATTTTCTTTCTGGTAACCTTGCAGATGGTTTTCATTTTTATGTACTTAAATATAGCAACATTTCTTTCTGCAATTTTTTTTTATGTTTAGAAGTAGCCTCTAAACCACCTCTGCAAAATCACACAAATGTCTACATTTTCTTATTTTGTTATTATTTCCTTTTTTATTTTTTAATTCATCTGGAATTTATTTAAGTCAAATTATATTATTGTTTTTGTAATCTGAATGAGAACTGACCACATGGGTATCGACTGAAAACAATTTCTTTCCTTGGGAAAACAACGCTGTCCCAGTCAGTGCACCTATATGAAATGAAAATTACAGATTTTGTGAAGTACGACAATGTGCCGCTGTGCCATAATTTTCTCATAACAGTCTCATCTATGGAAAAGGTCTTAACTTTGGGTCATTAAAATCATCCCTAAGTCACCATGCAGGCTGACAGGAAAAAAATTTCAAACAAAAAAAACTAAGTTTCCCTTGTACCTATTATTTTAGGATCTAACAGCAAATTATTCAAATAGTTTGTGATTATTCAATCAATAAATTTACTCTTGAAAGTATAGTTTTACTTTTTAAATATAATTTAAGGAAAAATTCTAATGAAATTTTTGTAGGGAGAGACTTAACTATGCGGATTTAAATAGCTTAAAATCATTAAATCATCAATTTTCCACTTCATTTTTTGCGTGTACACTTGAAAGTTAAACCAAACTTTGTTAAAAATCAACAAAAGCCTTAGTTGTATCAACAAAAGCCATAGCCAAAGTGATGTTATAAACAAAGATTTGTTTTATTTTCCTTTTTTTAACTTAAAGCACATTGTGGTATGAATAACCCTAATTTTTAAAAGATTGTCTAAGCACAAAAACTTAGAAAAATATTCTGAATGAATTAAAGGAGCAAAATAAATTAATTTTAAACAGTCAATGAAATGATAATGTAAAGCATTTTTCCGTATCTAAATTAGCAAAAGCATAATAATTCTACTAAATATATGCTATGGATTACATACTCAGGAGAACATGTATTTCTCAAGAACAATTTGACAATATGTATTACATGCCATTAATATGTTTATGCCTTAACACAGTAATTTTTAATTTTAGGTCACTAAGGGACTCTTAGGTTAGGAGCAGTAAGTTTCTGTACTAGAATATTCACTATTGTTTAATATGATCAAATATGAAATAATCCCAAATAAGGGAAGAGTTAAATAAATTATATTATTTACTGTTGTACCTAACAAATGCCATCAGTGTAACCTGGTTTCTTGTACCCTCAATGAATCCCCAAAAATAAATTTAAAAAAAAAAAATTGTTTGCCAGGGAATACTAAATGAATTGAGGGAATGTGATGATGTAATGTTGATGTAAAAGTTGGAAACAAATCTTACTGAACAGTATCTCCAAATATCATGTGGGCAGCAGGGAGTTTGAGCATTCTTTATGGAAAGAATATGACTAAGAGGAAATAAACCAGACTCTTGGCAGTAATTATTTTCTAGTGATAGCATAACAGATGTTTTTACCTTCATTTTTACAGACGCTGTGTTTTCAGTTTTTCCATAATTATCTTATTATTTTTATAATTATTATAGATGACTTGAAATGTTTATATTCTTTGATGCCAATCAATCCTACCTGAAAAAATCATCAAAGATGTATGTATACAAATATGCCAGAACAAATACCAATGTTATTTCTAAAAGAAAATAAATGAAAACTTAATACCTAATACTCTGGAAAGTTAATAATGTTATTCAGCAGTATATTATCCTGACACAAAGAATACTTTATGAAGGGTATCTAACAGAGTGACATGCTTAGGAAAATGCTTCCAGTTCAGTGGGGAAACATCATGATATGAAATTTATACACAACTGACATTTCAATATAGTAAAATTATATTAAAAAAATGGAAAGAAGGATAGCTACCAATTTTAGGACAGCAATTGCCTAGAGAAAAATGGAGAATGAGGTAGGGGAAGAGTATAAAAGAGGCTTCACTGTATCGTTAATACTTTATTCCTTAAAGGAAAGGAGAATGAAAGGGAGGTAGGAAAGAAGGAAGGAAATATCTGAAGCAAATGTGAACAAAAGTATTATTTTTATAGTGAGTATTAGATGGCAGTTATTATAATAGCTAACACTTATTGAGCACATAATAGATACCAGCTCTGTTCTAAAAGCTTTACAACTACTACTTCATCTAACCCACAGAACAACCTTATGAGGTTGATATTCTTGTTATCTCTATTTTACAGATGAGGAAATGAAGGCAGTATCTCAGCAAGAGATAGTGTAGAATTTTGAACATAGACAGTCAGATTTTGAGGCTCACCAAATTAGGCGGTTAGCTTTGTCTGCATTTTTCTATATTTTAAAAATATTTCACAGTTAAATACATAGAATATTATCTTGTTTACTGAAGCACAATCACAAAGATGTGGAATCACCCTAAATGTCCTTCATGAGTAGATAAAGAAAATGTGGTATGTGTGTATGTTTGGAATACTACGTAGCCATAAAAAGGAATGAAAGAATGTCATTTGTAGCAATGTGGAGGGAAGTGGAGACCATTATCCTAAGTGAAATATCTTAGGAATGGAAAAACAAAGAGCATAATGTTCTCACTAATAAGCGGGAGGTAATGATGGGCACAAATGAGCAGAAAGTAACAAAGACATGAGAAACTGAGAAGGGGGTGGGTAGGATGGTGGGTATGGAACAAAAACTTACCTATTGGGTAAATGATCACTGTTCTGGTGTTCATTGGCACACAAAAAACCCTGACTTCAGCATTACACAAGATATCCTTATAACAAAAATACTTTACCCCCTTAATTTATATTTTGAAAATTGAAACAAAGAAAAAATAGAATTAAAATTTCATATTTAAAAAACTGAGAGAATATTCCAAATGGTTAATAGTGATTTTCTGAGAAATATGCACAGGTATTTTTTTCTAACAAAAGTTCTCACATATTAATTATTGAACCAGCTTATTAGTGCAAAGCATATAAACAAAGAGAAAAGTAAATTTCCCAATGAAATGTGGCTGACTGTCCAACTGACAACATTTTCAGCTTGATATGGTAAGATGATAGTGACGTTGATATAGCATAAATATATGTGCTTTCTCATGTGCAATTCCCAGCTTGGTTCTTCTCCAGTATCTCCTCTTTGAGTTACACCTAATTTTATTACAGAGTTTTCATTCAAATCCACTGGGAAAGGGATGATTTTGCTTTTGTTTCTTGGCCAGAAACTGCTTGATTCTGAAAGTCTTGTGAGAAAACATGGCGAGAAATGAAGTCAATCACACACACCCCGATGGCAGATAAAGGGGAAAGGGTTTTTTTTCTTTTGTGTTATATTTTTCCACACTTCTAAACTTTTTACAGGAAATGTATTAGTTCAATTTTTAAAATAAGAAAGGTAGGATTATATTTTTAAAAAGTATGATACTTAAGCTATTCTTGTGGTGTATATATTATACATACATTTGGTCACCATATTTTAAATAACTGCAGGGGAAAAAGAATAGGGAATTAGAAGAATAAATAGAGAGGATTCTAAAAGGAACAAAAAGAGATGATTTCAAAAAATGGAAAATGGGTCATCCAAGGAAAGGCTAAATTAGGGTGTTTGAGTTACTTTTTCTAAGTTCGCAAAAGCCTTTTACCAGTGGGATATAACTCCCTTGCTCTCCATTTCCCTCAAGGATCAAAACAAAACTATTTATGGTTAAAAGAGAAAAAAAATTCACTTAAATATAGAGTTGAACCTACTGTGAGAAGCTGTAGAAATAGTCAAGAAGAATGTTGCATTAGGGTTCTCCAGAGAAACAGGATGAATAAGATATACATAGATACATAGAGATAAGAGATTTATTATGGGAATTGGCTTACTCAATTATGCAGTACAATAAGTCCCATGATCCTCCCTCCACAAACAATAGGTCTGGAAAAGCAGGTGGTATAATTTGTAATTTAGTTCAAGTCTAAAGGCCTGAGAACTGGGGGAGCCAGTGGTATAACTCTCAGTCTGAGGCTGAAGGCCTGAGAACTAGGAGTTCAGATGTCTCAGAGCAAGAGAAAGTGGGTATCCCAGCTCAGAGAGAGAGAGAATTTGTCCTTCCTTCATCTTTCTGGTCTTATTCAGGTCTTCAACAGATAGGAGAATGGCTGCCCACATGGATGAAAACAGATCTTTACCCAGCCTACTGACTCAAATGCTAATCTCTTCCACAAACACCCTCAAAGAAAACCCAAAAATGTTTTACCAACTTTCTGGATATCTCTTAACTTACTCAAGTTGATGTATAAAATGAACCATCATAAAGTTGATATGAGACAAACTAACTTTTTTTTTTTTTTTTGAGACAGACTCTCACTATGTCACCCTTGGTAGACATCACAGCTCACAGCACCTCAAACTCTTGGGCTTAAGTGATTCTCTTGCCTCAGGCTTCCAAGTAGCTGGGACCACAGGCACCTGCCACAATGCCTGGCTATTTTTTGTTGCAGTTGTCATTGTTGTTTATCTGGCCCAGGCCTGGTTCGAACCCACCACCCTCAAGGTATGTGGCTGGTGCCAAACCACTGTGCTACAGCGCCAAGCCCAAACTAGCATTTTAAATTGAAACTCCCCTACTTACTACTATCTATGTGATCTTGGGAACATCACCTAATCACCCTTGATTTCAGTTTCATCACCTATAAATGAGAGCTAAAAAATACATGACATTATAGGGTTGATATACAGCAAGTTAACATATATAATCAGTTAACATACCTGAAGCATCTTCCATGCTTATTTGGTATATATATGGTTCCTTATAAATGTTGCTTTTATAAATTCTTAATAGTTACACCCGTATTTCCCCACTGCAGTCCAAAATCTTTAAAAGAGGTGGTGCCTCCAGTGTCACCTTATCAGGAGTTTTCTCTGAGAGTTTTATGCTTTATTTAGATTTTGTTACTACTCAGAAAAAAATAGCACGTATATTAGAGATTATTTACATATTTATCTTTAGCATATAATTTTAGCACTTTTTTTTGCACTTGAATTTATGATCCCAAAGACTTTTCATTCCCTGCATGCCAGCCACATCTTCCTCCTTATTTTTCCTTCCAGATATGCTTGTACCTTAGGGCCTTGAATTGCTGTTCCTTCCGCAATGCTCCTCCTTCTTAGGTCTTGACTCCAATGTCATTTCTCAGTGAGGACCTTCCTGGCCATACTTTCTAAAGTATCCCTTCTGTGCTCTCCTTTTCTCCCTAGGACTATCACCATCTTGCATGCTGCATACTTTACTTCTTGTCTGTTTCTCCTCACTAAAAAGGAAGCTCCCTGAAAATAGGGTTTGGTTTTGCTTTTGTTAGAGCTCCATGTCTAGTGCATAGTCGCTCAATAAATGTGTTCATTACATGAATGAATGCATTATGTGACCACCATAAATGAGAACAATTGATTTCATTGTTAACGTGAAATAGGTCAGACACATGGCAGTCAATTTAATAATTTCCCAAATTTATCCAAAGATGGATTTGAAAGAGAATCTCCAGATTCTGAATTTGAGAAACAAAGGATCAGTTTCAGATAACAAAATCCGCTTTATCCAGTTATAAAGAGGAAGAAGTAGGACTAGAATCTTAACAGAATTTCTAGAAGAACCAGTGAGCAAAGCTCAGTTCTGTGCAGCCAGGCGAAACACACTAGTAGCCCACAAAATTGCTGGATCAGAAAGTCCATTGCAGCCTTCACATCCCACTCAAATTGCTGGGGCAGAAGAACCAGGTACTCCTGTTGCCATGTTTGCTGGAAGAATTAATCTATGCTCATGCAGCTGCTGCCTCATGTTGCTCACTTACTCCTTTTGAGTCTCAGGTGAGTATGTTTCCTTGACAAAACCTAGTTTTAATGTAGAATGTAGCTACAGTGGAGTCTCAGGAATGTTCTACCTGTCAAGCCCCTTGGGAAAGAGGACTAAAAGTGGGACAAAGAATGGGTATAAAAGAATCACCGTCTTCCCATTCAACAAACATCATCACTCTTATTCTTGCATTAAATTTTCCATCTCTAGGTGATGGTCATTATTATTCTAGTTTAGTGACAATCCCATCTTGATATCCTGGAATCAATTGAGTAAATTATAATGCTAGCTACTGCCAATCCATCATACATTAAAAACTAGACGATTACAGCACTTTTCAGTGATAAAAAGGAATGAACTATTTGACACACATTATAACTTACACATTATAACTTGAATGAATCACAAAAGCATTATGCTAAAGAAAAGAAGCTAGTCTCAAAAGATTATATACTGCATGATTCCATTTATATGGCATTCTCAAAAAGGTAAAACTATAGTGCTAGAAATCAGTGCTTGTCATGGGTTGAGGTAATGATTGTGAGATGTAACCACAAAGTAATAACACAAGGGATATTAAGAGGTGATAAAACTGTTTTTATATGTTGATTGTGCTATTAGTTACCACATGTTAAAATTCATTGAACTTTATACCGAAAAAGTCCAGTTTACTGCATGTTCATTTAAAAATTAAATGTCTGGAAAAGTAGTGAAACCTAATGAATCCTAAGATTGTCAATAAGTTTGTAGATATCAAAGGTATTATTTTGGGGGGGAACTAGGAAAACAAGGGAACAAAACAACTATACACATAGAATAATAAGGAAGAAAATATGAGCAGCTATAATAACTTTCATTTCTGCTGTTACTTCTGGGATTATCTTCTGTATTCATAACTTTCTTCCTCCACATTCCTTTTGTGCTCAGCCAGCATCTCACCTGGTCATGGTTCTTTGTCTGGTGGGGTGATATAAAGCTTAATTCCTGAGTCGTCTGAACCTTGTTGTTTCAGTGAGGCAGGGTGCTGTAGTCCTCCATTAACTTTTGTCACTGGATATTACAATACTACATGGCACTCAGGGAGAATCACTGAGCTTCATCATAGAAAATCAGAGTTAAACCATCATGTAAAACTTTTTTTTCTTCCTAGTCCATCGGCAAGAAAGAGTTCAAAACAATCAAATGGCTATCCCAATCTCTAGTTCAATTGTATCCCTAATGAAATATTTCTCCACTGAATACTAAGACCACCAAACTTGCAGAATCTAAAGTAATGAACTTGGCTCGGTGCCCCTAGCTCAGCAGTAGGGTGCCAGCTACATACAATGAGGCTGGCAGGTTCAAACACAGCCTGGGCCTGCTAACCAACAATGACAACTGCAACCAAAAAAAAAAGCTGGGTATTATGATGGGCACCTGTAATCCCGGCTACCTGAGAGGCTGAGGCAAGAGAACCACTTAAGCCCAAGAGTTTAAGGTGGCTGTGAGCTGTGACACCATAGCACTCTACCAAGGGTAAGATAGTGAGACTCCTTCTAAAAAAATAAAATAAAATAAATAAATAATAAAGCAACGAACTTGGAAAGCAAACCTTTTTTGCATTCTGTCAGTCAATGTTAAAATGAGAACTGCCACCCCATTTCACTCCTTGATTTCTTTTTGGGGAGAAACATGATCATATAGTTGTCACCAGTTCGAAAATGTTCTTTATTCTGAAGGATAGCCTCCCCCCTCCATTGTCAAAAGGTGTTGTTTCCGACTGACACAGTAAATTAGTCTTTTTTAGATTATTTTACTATGTCATAAACCAGCTGCAGCTGATTGAAGGTTTTGTGAAAATACTGGGGAATCCCAAGAGTACTAGCCTTAATTACTTTGCTATAAATTGAGTTTTTTGATTAAAAGCAACATTGTGTAAATAAGGTATTCAGTTAAGTCAACAGAAACAGCATGGTAACCCAGAAAGACAGACCATATCCAGATTGTTTATTCCAGTGAGGACAAAACACTGTATAATCCGTAATGGCGGGTAGGCAGGCTGGTCCCCTCATTATATCATACAATAATGAGAACTCACTCTTAATCTCTATTGCCAGCAGATTGTGCATTCAGTCAAGGTAGTAGCCAGGTTAGCCTTGGAAAGAAGAAAGTCATTTTTTACTGAGACATGTACAATCTTCATCGCTGTTAGGATGGAGCATTGCTTATGAACTTATTGGCACAGTGAGGTGACTGGGGAAAGATGCTGACGATGTCAACAAGGAAGGCATCTGATTTATCTGTTAATTGAACATTTGGTGAAAATTAACATGGGACATTAATGTGCTCATATGCTTGGTCCATTTAAAGAGGTTCGTTCACGTAATTCTTCCCCAGTCAGTCATTGCAGCAAACTTCCAATCTTTTGCCTTTCAACTCTGTTGCCATATGGCCAAACCTTTAACTGCTACCTATGAATTAGTATAGCTCTGAAATCATGTCACTTTCTTCCAAAGTACAACATAAGATTGTACCCACTAGAGGACTTCTCTTCTCCATTGTCCTTCAGGACCACTCATGATTTATTCGTTAATCTATATAAAAGCAAAAGGCAGTCCTTGAGTTTTCTAAAACATAATTCTAAGGCTAGGAAGCATGAACTAAAAATAAAGGGAAAATTAAACCGCTTGGAAGCAGAATGTTATCCTGAATGGGATAATAAGTGGCAATATAATTTCTTCCTATGAAACACTTTATTCAAAGAATCCCCTATAATAACAAGCTTGTTTGTGAACCATATATCCAGTATTTGCATGTCTGTTAACTAATATTGACCTTACTTGATACAAAAGCATTTCAGGAAATTAACTTGAACCATCAGAAATCCTGTGACTTGATAATTCCTCCCAGTTTTGAAAAGAACTTCCCAGTTTTTAAAAGAAATTCAAGTATAATTGGCATGCAGAGATTCTGCAAATCCATTTACCCAGATATCTCACATAAGAGCAATGAAAGAAATAAAGTTTACTCCATAAAGGTCAGGGATATGTCATTCTTATTTAGTGTGGAATATTTCAGTCAAATAATCTGAAAGAAAAGACCAAATGACTGAACACAAGCTTTAAAACACTTTAAATGTTAAGCACTGTAAGGAAGTCAACCGCTACAGACTTCAGACAAAGACTGGCCTTTCAAGATCACGGAGCCAAATCCCATCTCAAATCCCCAAATCCTCTCTGCAACTCTCCCTCAAATGACTTTTCAGGCTTAAAAAAAAAATTCAGTGACTGAGAAATCACTATCTTCCGAGGCAGCCATCCTACCTTTGAACAGCTCTGAGAGTAAAAATGTCTTCAGAGGAGCCAAAAATCTGTCTCCTAGTGTCATAATTCTCACTCTAGGGTCCTCACAGGACAAGCTTCATTCCCCTTCCAATGACAACCTTCACATAGCTTTCTCCTTTCCTAATCTCCTCTCCAGGATAAACATCTGCAGTTTATTCCATTATTTTTCACATGATTTGATTTTATATGCACAATTTTCCAATATTCCCTTTAAAATTTACATTCAAACTGACATAATAGCACAATGTTAGTCTGTAATAAAGTACAGTAGAAGCATAATTTCCCTGCTTCTAGAGAAATTTTGGTTCTATTTTTGCAGTTTAATGTCAAGGTGGATGTGCTTGAAGCCACACTAATGTTCAGTGTAATCGCTAACATTCATTAGGCACTCACTAGGTGCCAAGCTCCTCAAAGTGAGCCTCACATTCTTTATCTTATTTCATTCTCATGACAACCACCTGTGAGGTAGGCACTATTTTTATCCTCATTTTCAAATGGGGAAAACAAACCTTAGAAAAAATAAGTACTTTACCCAAGGTCAAATACTCTAGAAGTGGCAAAATTTGGATTCCATCCCAAAATTTCTGGGAAAACTAGTAAACACGATTATTGAGCACTTACTACGTCCCAGTAATTTCCTCCTCTGTGAGGAAAAAAAAATTATTATTCCTGTTTACATACAGGAAAACTGAGGCTTAGTATAGTAAAATGTTTAGAAATTAAGAATGAGCTTATCTGAACAAATTTACTTTATATATGTAGGTTTGGGATCTTGTATTTATCTCTTAGAAAATTAATCTTACTAGATTCAGTGCATCACTCTACTCTGTCAAAATTTTTTTTTTTTTAGAGACAGAGTCTCACTTTATCACCCTTGGAAGTGTGCCATGGCATCATAGCTCACAGCAACCTCCAACTTCTGAGCTTAAGCAATTCTCTTGCCTCAGCCTCCCAAGTAGCTGGAACTACAGGTGCCCACCAGACCACCCAGCTATTTTCTGTTGCAGTTTGGCTAAGGCCAGGTTTGAACCCGCCACCCTCGGTATATGGGGCTGGTGCCCTACACTCTGAGCCACAGGAGCTGCCCCTCTCTCAAAATTTTTAGAGATACTTATTTCCTCATCTAAAGCTGAAGTTACCAATCCCCAGGCTGTGGACCAGTTCCAGGCCATGGCCTATTAGGAACTACGCTGCATAGCAAGAGGTGAGTGGAGGGTGAACAGAGAAAACTTCATATGCATGTACAGCCGCTCCCCGCTGCTTGCATCACCACCTGGGCTCTGCCTCCCGTCATGTCAGAGGCAGCATTAGATTCTCACAGAAGCCAGGACCCTATCCTACATAAGCTGCACACGTGAGGGTTACGTCCTCCTTATGATAATCTAAAGCCTAATTTGCTGAGGGGGATCTTAGTTGGTGATGTTAGGGCTGGGGAGGAGCTACAAATACAGATTATCATTAGCAGAGAGGTTTAACTGCATGGACACCATAATAAATCAATTGCTTGCAGACTCAGACTCATAGCAAAACCATATCCTTCCCCCAGTTCATGGAAAAATTGTGTCCATGAAACCAGTCACTGGTGCCAAAAGGTTGGGGACCACCGATCTAATGTGTGTTTATTCCTGCTGCTTTCTTACAACTTGAAATCTTATGGCTTTTTTGTGTTCAAATTAACAACAAATTCCACCGAATAGGAGGCCCAGGAAAGATTTATCAACAAGCCATTAGAAACCTCTTTCCAGATGCCATCAATCCACTCATCAGACCTTATCACCATAGTCATTCATATTTCTCCATTTTATTCACAAGGATACAGTGAGTTTTGTTTTTTTTTATCATAGCTTTGTACGTTAATGCAATTATGGGGTACAGTGTGCTGGTTTTATATATAATTCGAAATACTTTCATCAAACTGGTTAACATAGCCTTCACTGCATTTTCTTGGTTATTGTGTTAAGACATTTATATTCTACTCTTAGTAGATTTAACATCTACCCTTGTAAAATGCCATGTGGTTCCACCAATTACCCTTCCTCCATCCATCCTCCCCCTACTCTTTTCCCCTTTATCTGGGCTGTAGTTGGGTTACAGCTTTCATATGGAAGTGTGGGTGCTTATTAATTTGTTTCATAGTAGGGCTGAGTACATTGAATACTTTTTCTTCCATTCTTGAGATACTTTGCTAAGAAGAATATGTTCCAGCTCCATCCATGTAAACATAAAAGAAGTAAAGTCTCCATCTTCTTTTAAGACTACATAATATTCCATGGTGTAATTACACCACAATTTATTAATCCATTCATAGGTTGATTAGCACTTGGGCTTCTTCCATGACTTAGCAATTATGAATTAGGCTGCAAGAAACATTCTGGTGTAAATATCTTTGTTATCCTGCTGTAATATAGATTTGTTATCCCAGCTCAAACATAATAATCCTATACAAAAAAAAGAAAAATAGCATGTTAGTGTGAAGTCATTTAGGGCTGGTAAGATCCATCTGGGATCTTTGTGATTACCATTTCTTCTTCTAAGAATTTATTATGTTTTAAGAAACCATTAAATTAGATATACATTAAATTGTTTCCATACTCATGATATCATGTATTTATTCACGTAATTATGTATAGAACTTTCTGCATTATAAAAATCAACTTTGAGTTTCAGTACCCTACTTCTCAATTGTCAGAGTCTTCTGAATTATTATGGCCAGGGAGCATGACAACATGTTGCTTTTTAAAAATCCACATTTTGAGATTAACGTCTTGGGCATCTTTAAGATCAATAGTTAGGTCTTGCTTTTTCGTATTTAAACCAATAGTTTCACTCTTTCCTTAATTGAATTACCCAGCACAGCAAGTGAATTAACTCTCTCCAGAAGCTTTTGATTGATAGATGCTTAGCACTCGAGTCATAATCCTATAAGACCATGAATCTGTCATGCAGTCTTTCCTGGCTTTGAAATCCCATAACATAGACAATAGATCTGGCAATTTGCTACTACTTTTGATTTTATTATTTGGCATTTAATATCCCTTCTTTGTATAAAATAATATTTCCTTTCAGTTCTGCAATACAGTTTTGTATCTTTTTTTAAAAAATGAGGCAACATTAGAGATTCAACCATGTTAAGATGCAAGCATCTGAATGCTACCACAAATGATTGCATTATCACTCTCAAAGATAATAACCACTAAGAGGCACAGAAGCTGGGATATGTTTTCTTTGACATTGCTTTGTAAGAAACACCTGAATTTTAAGTATGTCAAACTGTGAAAATACATAACTCTGACAATTCAAGAAATACAATGGTTGTAATTGAGAAGGTGAGGTCCCATACTGTGTCCATGTTTCAAAACACTACAAAATTGAGAATTTTCAATGGCGTATTTCTGGTCTCCGTCTCCTATCTATGACCTAAAACAGAAGATGAAGTTGTTTCACTAAGAAGAAATAAAGGTCATATATCTAAATCTAATATTATGAACTATTTCATTTAAAATACTTTGTATTTTTAATGGAATATGATTATTTCCCCCACTTATTTTCATAAAACTGGTATTATGGCTGCTGTCCTGTGTCCTAATTAGTTTCATTTTAAATATATTTGTAGTGCTATTATCCCTCTGAGAGATAAAAAAGGTCACTTTCCTTTTTGGAAATGCGGAATTATTCAACAGAGCTTAATAGCTGCACTGCTAATGTAATTCATAGTAACCCTCTGAGAGAAAATGCTCCTTCAGATAGATTTGGACCAAGTTTCATTTGTAATGTTAATATATTTTGCCCGAGACAGACTGGCTGTGTCACTTTCACACATGTTGGCAAGATCCTAATGAGCTTTTTGGTAATAGAGGGAGAAGGACACGCATTCTCATTTTTCATCTCAGCTCAGAAATAAAAATTGCATTAGCCATTTGCAGTATGCCTATTAGTGTTCCTTTGATAATTTTCTGATCTTTAGCATTTATGAAATAGACCTCGAATTTTGATACTACAAATCCCGATTGGCATTTAATGATTCTTTTCTTATTAACAAAATGAGGTGATTTAGGAAATTTATAGAGATGCCCTGTTAAATTAATATCATAAGCAAAAAGATTAAGATAATGTTACCAAAACTATTTGAGCAAGAACCGGCCCAGTTATTTCTGTTTAAAAAGTAAAGGGGTGCGGAGAGTTCCTAAATATCGCATTTTTAGGTTTATAACTCAGGCTTAAATCTTACTTACAAGAAAATGTCAAGACATGACTTCAAATCTATTCGGCAAATAAATTTTTTCAAAGCATTGGAAGAAAGTGACTATGTAAACAACATCAAGCCATCAGAGATGGAGGTTATTCAGGTCAACAACTGAATAATACAGTTTTTACAGAGTAAAAAAATAGAGTCATTTTACCATTTCACACTCACATTCTCCATCCTATTCCTATTTTACCCCTGTTTGTAATGCTAAATGTTAACAATTAAATATGAGGTCAAACCAGTTTATGAACTCATCCTGGAGAAAGTGTTACGTACCTTGTTGCTAAATATGACTGTGGTCACCAGATGACCAACAGGAGTGCTTCGAAGGTGACCATAGTGATATTGAGCAATGAGGTATGTGACTCTTTCTCTAGGATGAGTTCTAGAAATTAATTGCCCACCTTGTAAATCATAATTTTACTATGAGTCTGCAAGAAATGACACATTAGCCCGTCCAGAAGGAGAGTTAAAGGACAGAAACTCAGCAAGAAAGCCGATGGTTTGGATCTGAGCCAAAAGGAAAGGTCGAAGAGCGCACATCAACCCTGCTGGGGCGACCTGAGACCCCGAGGACACAAACAAAAAGGTACAGAGCACATCACCAAGC
>CAUYON010162127.1:0-20100 GCA_963573935.1 Arctocebus calabarensis | reverse complement strand
GGGAGTTGTGTCCTTAATTAGCCTCTCATCTTGACTGTTATTGCCATATACAAAGGCTACTGACTTGTGGATATTGATTTTATATCCTGAGACATTACCGTATTTTCTGATGACTTCCAGGAGTCTCGTGGTGGAGTCTTTCGGGTTCTCTAGTATAGGATCATGTCATCAGCAAAGAGGGAGAGTTTGACTTCCTCTGCTCCCATTTGGATACCCTTTATTTCCTTGTCTTGCCTGATTGTATTCTGCCAATTATTTTTAAAGAATATAGATTTAGAATCAACTAAATTGACAAACCATATGCTTATAGACTGAAATCCTTAGGTAATGTCAAATGATCTAATTTTCCTCAACTATAGGAAAGATCTTATACTTATTGTGTGCTCTTGTTAATGGCTTTATATGTATGTACTGTGCAGCACTAAATACTAAGTAGCTGTTTATTTTTTTCAATACTCCTAGACATAAGTTTTCCTTTCAAAGTTATAGCTTTGAATTTCAGGTAAACAGAAATTTGTTGACATGTCAGCATTCAACTAAATGAAATCTGAATTAGTCCCAGTTTCCCCTCCGCCCCCCCCCCAGTGGCAATATATGAAATACAGCATAAGAACTAAATAAGGAGTTTTAATTTATTTGGTAGAGGTAGAAGAACAGATATTTGCTACTATGTCTGTGAATATTGCTGGGAGTCTAAAATAGAAGTCATGCCTGAGTTCTGAAATATATCCAGGGTAAGGATCACAAATATAAATTAAGCATTCATTAAAATCTCAGCATGTTTTCGGCTGTTTGGCCATCTGTAGACAGTCTTGCAAAAAGAATCTCTTGGACTGCTCATCAAAGCATCCCACATAGGAGCACGTTCTTTGGGAAACCCTCTGGGGCCACTGCTGGGTGGGGCCTCAAGTGATCACTGTATTGATACTGGTCCAGTTGCCTGATATTCTGACTGACAACCTTTTGTTCCATAAAGGAATGTGAACACATGTGCTTGTTACAATTAAAAGCTGAGTGTAAGGTAATGTCCACCCCAGAGAATAATTAGCAAACATTTAAGGTAATGTGCTCTGATACACGTGATGGATAATTGTTAATTCAAAAATACTTTAGGATTTGATAACCAGTGCCTTAAGGAAGAGGGTTGATTGAACATGGTCTGTACTCTGTACAGATTTCACATGTTACTGAAAATTGAATAAATTTTCATTTGCTCATAAAAATTAATAGCTGAACAAGGCAGAACATGATATTTGAAAGCAATGCCTACTTAGCCTTGACAACAAAAATACAGCCATCAGATATTAAGTCAGTTTTTGTTATCCTACTGTAAACTCTGTGTTCTTTCTTTTGTTTGAATCAACATTCTTCTGTGTGGTGTGTTTTTACCTTTGTAGTCAAGTCTGAGAACTGAATAATATATCCACTGAAGATTTGCCAGTCAGTTATTACAGCTTTACTGAAAACTTTTATTCCAGGTTTATTTATTTAACAGACAACTTTTGTTTCCATTAGATAATATTAGTATTTCAGGTTTTGTTTGTTTAATTTGAAAAAGTTGATAACCTAAAAGCATCATAAGTGCTCATTGGAAATATTAAGTCATTAAATGATGAGCCACTCATTTGTTCAAGATGCCTCCATGAACGTGAGCCCAGTTGAGAGCCAGGTGTCATATGTAAGCAAAATAACCAGAGACCTGTTTCAGTGTGATGGTCTGGCTGAACAAGGTTCTTCCTTGTCTGTGCTAATATGAAGTAGAAAGTCTTTGAAGGAAGAGAAAGGCCCTTAAAAGAAGCAAGCAGTTTGCAAATAATTACTTGAATGAAAAAGATCTCAGTAATTGATTTGTTTAAGTGGATACTGATATAAATAAAAGAGTTCTCTCTCAAGAAGCTTTCAAAATAGCATGATATACAGACAGGCAGGCTAGATATAAATTTAGGCAGTGAATAAAAGGTCCAGGAGATGATAATCAGCTCAGCATTCCCATATGAATGTCACTGTTAATGGGCTCTGTCTAATTTTATTCTAAAACATCCACCTCCCAATAATTCTCACATTACGGGTTTCTTGGTATGCTTGAAGGAGTTTGATGAAGAAACTCTACGTCTGTATATGTGTGTGGAAATAGGTGGATGTATTCTTAGTATGGATGTAAATCACTCTGGTTTTTTTGGTTAAATCACTCTGTATCTTTGTCAAATACCTTATTCTGATATGCCTTATGTCTAGATTTAAATCCATACTTCACTAGGGAAACATGTTATCTTTTACTGTTGCCTCAGTAAGTGGCAGGCATTCAAATACTGTTTTTCCAGCTTAAAGGAACTAAGGACCCCACAGCAATGAAAATTGATGTATAAGAAGAGTGGCAACAATAAATCTGTTCCAATGTGTAGAAAAGTAGAAAGCTTCTCTGCCAATCCTTAAGAATGTTTGGCTAAGAGCTATCTGCTGGGTGGCTGGAGAAACTGATTAACCTTTTATTCTTAAGGAGATTCCTCAGCCCTGCGGTACCTGGCGAATACCAGGAGGCATGCAGTATTTAATAGCTGTTCAGCATGTAGAAAAAATTAGTTATTGTAGGATTATCACTGATAAATTGTGTCTCTCAGGAAGCCTGGGGAGTAGAATCTGAGCTTCATCTTCTTTGTGTTTTGTTGGTCTTTGTTGGAAGTCTTGCTGTGAGCAGTTAAAGTGAGCAGAAGATGAACTGAACTAACGGGAAGAGGAGACGGGAGCATCTTGCAGAGTGGAATACCCTATTGAGATTCTTGTCTATTCAGTGGCTTCAGCCACTTGGCACAGGGCCTGTATCTGGGGGGGATACAGACGCAATATGAGAACTGGTCCCCTATCCCCAGAATCAACATCTAATTAGAGCCACAGAAGTAATTAAACAAGAGGACAGGAAGGACCATGATTCAAGACCCAAACAGACAGCTAGGAAAGGACAGAGAAGGGGCCGAGTATTGTTTGGAGGGTCGTGGAAGGCTCCCGGGAGGGGCCAGAGCTAAGCTTTTGAGATAAGGAGGTTAAGGTTAGAGGCCACAGGAAGGAGCAACATTCCAGAGTGAGCTGGTGTTGAGTTACAGATGTAGCTGAGGGCCTCAGAGGATAGTGGCAAGCTGCTCTAGGGGAAGAGAGCTAATGTGGGAGAGACGTGACAGAGGTGGTTAGGAAGACCTACGTGGCCAGATTATGAATTTTCATGGAATTTGGGTCAGGAGTTTGGATTTCATAATTTGGCAAATGGCAGTCTACATTTAGAGTGAGTTGCTGGGAGGCAGTATTTAAAACCGATGGAAACAAAGTTGAAAACAAGAAGACCAGTAGAGAGGCAATTGTCCAAGGTTAGAAATGACATAAATACCCGGACTGGGAAGGTTCGGCTGAGACGTAGCGAAGGATCAGCTTCATACTGCAGAAGAAGAAAACTCAGAGAGTGAACAGGAAGGGACAGGGTCCTAACTGTGAGGGTGGTTTGCAGGGAGGATTGGAGGTTCTAGGGGGGAAAAAAGGTCGGGGTTGAGCTAAATTATAGGGAAGGTGAGTTTGGTTTCAGACATGTTAAATCAGACATCGTAGCTGTACTTGAAAGTGGTATCAGGAACACATTTGAAGGCACAGACTGGAATGCAATGAGGAGCTGAGGCAAGTCTAAGAATCTGCTCATCAGGAAAAAAAAGAAATCAGTTTAGGCTGGGCGGCGCCTGTGGCTCAAAGGAGTAGGGTGCTGGCCCCATATACTGGAGGTGGCAGGTTCAAATCCGGCTCCCCCCAAAAGCTGCAAAAAAAAAAAAAAACAGAGGGACCAAAGCCTAACCAGGGAGACTAACTGCTATTTAGTCGGAATTATAATATCTTGGTAAGATTTAAGAAGATTGAAATTCTAGCTACTTGATATGAATGCAAATAATTATGAGGTTTGGGTGGCGCCTGTGGCTTAAAGGAGTAGGGCACCAGCCTCATAGGCCGGAGATGGTGGGTTCTAACCTAACCCTGGCCAAAAACTGCAAAAAAAAAAAAAAAAAAATTATGAGGCTTTTAGTAGATAAAAGACAAGAACAGCACCCCAATCTTATGTCATTAAAACAGAGATTCAAGTCCTTAGGTGAAGCATTACCCATCTTACTTTAGGCATGTTTTGATATTTTAAGATTACAGACAGATTATCTAATCTCATTTATCTACCTACCGTTGAGATTACTTAAATTGCATTTAATTGTGTTTTCATTACTTTCTCATTTCTTCCTTCTAGACGGAACTTACTTCTTGTCATATCCAGACACTTAGCTTAAATTACCTTCATTAGAAATTTTGGAAAATTGAGTCTTTTAATTCTTTATGAATAAAATAGTCCCAGAGAGAGAATCAAAGATGGACACTTAGAAAACAGTTCAAGGAGAAAATTCTAATGCCTGCCAGAAGTAATGAATCGAGACCTTCTAATTTATGTCTCAAAAACATGGAACAGGAATCTTGGCTCCAATTTTCTGCCAGTGACAGAGTTAGGTGTATCATTTACTGCATCAAATTAGGAATGGTATCCTCTTCCCTCTCTAACAGTGGTATATAATAGACTCAAGAAAATTAAAATGTACCAGTCCTGTTGCATGGAAGTACCTGACTTGGGCTGATTGTAAAATTAGTTGTAATGTTATCTATCACTATATTTTAAAATAAAAAAAAAATTAACTGTGGAATGTGCAATGAAATAGAAAAGAAACTTGATTATCAACAAGGATGTACTTCAAGGTAGGTGAAAAATAAGCGTGGATGCCACTTATGATAAAAAAAAAATGTGTCATGAGTGTACCAGTGTTTGTATTCTAAGAATAACTTAACTCCCTCCAAATCCCTGTGGCCAGTCTGCTTGGGTGGTCTCTGCTCAGTCTAGGACATAGCTTTCTTAGGTTTCCCTAGGACCCTTTCCGGATGAGAGTAATCACTTTGGATGAATTCTCAAGTCAAACAGTTCCATGAAAAGAGGCAGAATATATTACAAGGTGATTTGAACACATGCGCAGTTGGCTTCACCTCATCTTTGGTTCTAGAAGACTTCTTGTAACAGTTCAGAATAGATCTAGCTGCAAATGCCAGAACCAAAAAAACCACCGGCTTCAGTAAGAATGGATAATTATTTATCTTTTCTATGAAATCTCCAATGACCCAGGTTCTTCAGGCAGCTTCCACATTCCAGACAGTGGGACAGAATAAGGAGCCATAAAGAAGGGCAAAGGCATGTGCCCACTGTGCTGTTAGGAAAGATCCCAGGAGCTACCTTAAGATACTTTTGTTTATATTCCACTGGCCAGCCCTTGGTCTTATAGCTGTACTTAACTGCAAGGGAAGCTGGGAAATGTAGTCTTTTTTTCTGGGCAAACATAGCCCAATTGAATAATCTATTACACAAACGAAGGGGAGAGTAAATACAAGGAGAAGCTATGTAGCCACGTTTTCCTGGTGCATTGCAGTGGTGCTGTGATGTCTACAGGTTGAGATGTGCAGGTGCCCATAGAGGTGCTTGTAGCAGAGTGGGGGGTGCAGAGTGGTATCACGGCAGCTCAGAGCATGCCCCTCAGAGTCTGGGGTGGACTCCAGGCTTTCTGAGATGTAGAGAGGAAACAATGTTAGTACTTTCCTCTTAGACTTATTATGATTGTTAAATGAAATATTGAAAATAACCCATTAAGCATGGTCTCTAACACTTCAGAACCATTTGATAAATGCTGTTAACTCACATTAGGAATAAAATGAAAAGGTTTTGAGCATCCACGTGCATATAACTTTTCTGTGCATTTCTACAACATGGAGACATATATTTATTTTATTTTACTAATACGATAAGATTCAGAGTATTTTTTCATTTCTAATTGACTTTTCCTCCTTTTGAAAATAAGCTAGCATGTTTATTCTTGGTGAGGGGTGGTACATATCAAATCACATGAGTGACTTGTAAAAATTTTCCATGGATTCCACATGTTTCATTGACACTTTCCTGTAGGCTCTTAATTGTTTATACCTACTTTGATGTGAAGCACATTTTGCATTAAGGATTTATGGCATCCCTCCCCTTTCTACTGATATAACCAAGTGGGAGCTGGGCACTACACCAAGCAAAGAAGGCCATCCTTGCACGGATGGGATTCAAAGAGGGCAGTGTGGAGTGGGTATACTGTGTTTGCCTCAAAACGGTAGACAGCTCTAAATTGCAAAACCAATGGTAATCAAAATGCAAAAGTTTGGCTTGTTCTTCATTTAGAAATGGTGATTGAAAAGAAGTGGCTGAAAAATGAAATTTGATATTCCAACATAGATGTAACAATTTTCTTATGATTATAGATGACAATATAGTCGTACTAAGATTTTTTTTTTCTTTTTGCCAATACCTAAATGCTCTTTTGCTTCTCTTTTTTCTTTCTTTCTCTAAGCCCCTTCTTTGTTCTGTGGCTTTTCTTTTGTAACTCCTCCAGACTACAGCTTTGTTCCCCCTTCTTCCACTCCTTTCTGGTCAGGTACTGCTTTACTGCTTTTATATGTCTCTTCAACCTGCTTCTGTTTGCAAGTCAGATATTTTATGTGATCCTATGTTTGGCTTCTCATATAGATAATGCCTCCTCACAGCCAGTCCCTCGAGCTCCATGCCCATCATGCACTTTACTCTTCTCTGCCATAAAGCCATTGTCTGTCGTGACATTTCACTTCTCTGGTTGCTGTGTGTGCTTGTGTCACGTGTCTCCATAAGACTTTTATAATGTGTCTGTTGGGGACAGGTTGGAGAAGGACAAGGGTTTGGAAGTATAAGGGGGGATAAAGTCCTCTGTAAAATCATCTTTTTTTTTTATTGTTTTGAGGACCAGGAATTTTAGTTAAGCAAAGCCCATTTTTATATATTTCCATTAAGAAAATAAATTAAAATCTTAACTTTGCCTCCAAATGTAAGAGTGAAATTCAGCCCACCTTTGCTTGAAAGGATGACCAGTGCCCACCAGCTCTACAGTGCTTGTGCAGGGGGCCTTTTGGTCTTGATTTCTGTCACTAGCCATAGAGTTTAGTGGCTGTTCATGAGACATTGAAGGGAGTACAGCATGTCTAGGTGAAGTATGTTTTCTTACAGACTTTAAAAAATTAACCTGGGGCAGCCCCTGTGGCTCAGCGAGTAGGGCGCCAGCCCCATCTACCGAGGGTGGTGGGTTCAAACCCAGCCCCGGCCGAACTGCAAAACAAAACAAAATTAACCTGCAGCCCCAATTAAATCATAGAATTGAGGACAAAAAAGATCTTGGAAGTAAGTCATCAAGTACAAATGTTTGATTTGATAGGTGAGAAAAATATGGCCCAGGTGTCAAGAGAACCATGCAAGGTCACACGGTTGAGTTGACAATGGGCCTTTTCCACCACAGGGGTGTTTTTATAAGAGTACTGTGCCCCAGCAATGGGACAGTTTTCAGTAAGACAACTATTAAAGTGGTTTGTGTCCTGAACAGTAAAATAAAATGACCCATTTTTACTCCCTTTACAGTTCTGAACTCTACAGGATTGCCATTCATTTATCTCATGATTGACACCTGGAGACTAAAAATATTTCTGTCATTACAAATCCATGAATAATAGCTCAGAGATCCCTGTCTCCAGATGAGCAGGCTCCTCAGGGGTGACATGGGTCATAACTGTGGCTGCCTGAGCACTGGGGCTGTTAATCACACACATGGGTGCTGTTTCCCATTTGTCTCTTTTTCTTACACATAAGTTCCTTTGCCATTTACGATTTATAAAATCCCACCAATCTCAGATGAGCAATTCTCAGAATCACTGAACATATAATTGAAAACACTTCATAACCCCAAAGAGCAACAGATAGAAAAGTTAGTATAAAATGTGTTATAGAACTCCAGAGATTAGCTGCTTGAATCCAGTTTTCCTTCCAGATCAGGGTGGGCAGAGACAGGGAGAAAGTTCCTTTCCTGCCATCAAAAAAAAGAAAAACTCTTAAAAAAAAAAAGAAAAACTCTTGATTGCACTAACGTATGCAGCTATGATTTAATAAAATAAAAAATAAAATAAAAAGATAAAAAAAAAAGAAAAAACTGGACAAAGGCAATGAACACCTTGCCATCTTGTTTTTGATTAACTACTTCAGCTGAAGTTTTCTCTAGGGCATTATTTGTTTGAAAAGAAGAAGATATGCGGATGGTGTTTGTGTGTTCTTTCTGTTAGATCTGATTCACACTTCACATAAGTGGAATTCAAATATATATGAAGCAATAACTGAGTTTATCCCCAAATAGTTTTAAGAGAGAAAGTGTTATGTTACCAGAAATGATGACACAGATTTGACAAGAAACTTTCAGCAGAGCAAAAAATGTAGTTGTTTTAAGTATTAGTCAAGAAGTTGTAAGATAAAAACTTAAAGCTTTACTTTTTCAAGGTGCTAGTTAGACATAGATTACTGTGCCATCAATAGGAAAGTTATCTTAGATTCCATCTCCTTAGATAGTAACTTAGATATTAACCAGGTTTTCTTTTCATTGTGGGGTTTTGATTGTGTGTGTGTGTTTTTTCAACAAAGTCCGATCCCTATTTTGAAGTTCATATGAAGGATGTGGAAAAAGAACTGTGATTCTTTGAATGTTATGAATTTACCTACACCTGATTGAATTGAAACAGCAATTCTGCTGCTTTCAAGCTCCTCTGCCATTATCCCTGGTCTGTAATGAAATCATGACCGTGCATTTGATAGCATCAGTAACATTCATCTGATTAGGTTCTTATGGTTGTTAACCAACTTCAGCTCTGACTCCCTGTCATTTCTTTATAGTATTAAGTCCCAAAGTGCTGGGCATTGCCATCGCTCGGTACGACTTTTGTGCAAGAGACATGAGAGAATTGTCCTTGCTGAAAGGAGACGTGGTGAAGATTTATACAAAGATGAGTGCAAATGGCTGGTGGAGAGGAGAAGTGAACGGCAGGGTGAGTTGTCCCTCTCCATTGAGGGGAGCGTGTGAATGAAGGGGATCGGGCAGGTGTTGCCTCCCATTCCCACGCTGGGGAGAAGTCACTGTACCATGCCGCAGCTCTCAGCCCACAGAGCCCGGTCTGTAAGACTAGTGCTGTACCTTGCTGAGACCAGGCAATCTCTAGAAATGCATTTCAATGAATATGATAGTGACAAAAAGTTTACCAAGCAAGTTTGATGGCTTCCTCTTTGGAAAAGAGTTTGGGAGCATTTCACTCCTTGTTACAAAGGCTTTATTAGTATTGCAAAATATCTATAAGAGCTACTGATGAACCCCAATAAGAATGGAG
The DNA here is from genome assembly GCA_963573935.1 of Arctocebus calabarensis. Classification (NCBI taxonomy): domain Eukaryota; kingdom Metazoa; phylum Chordata; class Mammalia; order Primates; family Lorisidae; genus Arctocebus; species Arctocebus calabarensis. The sequence goes on along the minus strand of CAUYON010162127.1, from coordinate 10,788 downwards.
CATAGTACCTCCGTCTTTTCATCCCATTCTGCAGCAGAAATAGGAATCATTATGCAGTAGAACTCCCACTGTTACAGTTAATTTGCATATTTATTTGTGTGCTAGTGGATTAGAACACTGTTTAAGCTTATTTTATTCCTCTATTTCTATCATTCACTCTATTAGGCTTCTAAGAGCAGTTAAACCAATCTTGTTCACTTACAATGGGCATAAAATCCTAGTGTAATTGGGGTGTTATGAAAACGAAATACTCTATTTGTAGAATTCTTTGAAGTGCCAGGTAAAAAGTCATGCTGCAATGTTGGTTGCTCTTCTTTTGTAGGTGGGCTGGTTTCCATCCACGTATGTGGAAGAGGATGAATAAATTCTAAACCCGCGTTGCACCCTGTACCAGAAACGTCAGAGAGAGATAAACAGAAGCCCTCATGGCCTTGTGAATTAGCTGAAGTGTTGAAAAAGCTGAATTTCTGGCTGTTCAACATCTTCCCTCCTTAACTCCTCCTAAGTCTTAATGCTGGGATTTCTAAAGATGCTGGGACTGACAGATTAATGGCTTGCCTAGAGCTGTGCAAGAAACAGCCCGCCAGCCTGTCATTGTCAGGGACCAGGGCAAAGCCAAAAGCTGTTCTCAGAAGATCTCTGCATGCACATTGGTTCATATTTCTCTTTATCTCATCTGATCAGACGCCACAGCTACCTGCCATTAAGTGTTTAATGCATATTTACTTCATTTTCCTGTGCTAGAAAATTCACCAGAATTTTTGATGGCATAAAGAAGCAGTAGTTTAATTTTACTTCTCCCAGTGTGAAGGAATATTAGAGTTCTACCATTTGGCACAGCTTACAAGAGCACGTTCCTTCCAAAGATCCAGCATTGCTTGTCTTAAATTGCCCAACAGTATGACTCACACCCAGCAAATACGTTTACCCCCAGATTTTACTCATGATAAAATATGAAAGGCAAATGAATGCTCAGGTTTGCATCATAAATGATATATCCCTGGAGGGTTTTAATTATTCATTTGATGTCCTGATTATATGTGCAAACTTCCTTATAAAAAAGTGAAAGAAGCACATAAAAGAGAGTGTCTTCCTATTAAGTCTTTCTAACCTTCATGATTTCATAGGGTTATTTTAGTGGTGTAGACTTTATGAAATACTCTTGGCCGGGTGTATTATGGGAAGTTACTAATAACCTGAGTAAGGTGGCTTTGTTTACAGAAACAGATCAAGGGCTATAATTCATGTTAAGTCATTTTATAGCAGCAGTATGTATTACACATGCCTTTTCTCCTACCCCCCTTCCGCATCCCTCCCCTAAAAAAGACTTAGGATGTATTTTCTAATTCCCACATTTTCTTGGAGCACAAACAGCTTAGTTGCAAGTTTGGAGAGGAAAGCACAATGGGGTCTTTCATGCATTTCTGGGACTGGAGTGTTGGGCTTTCAGCTTCTCTCAGTCTCACCCTCTGCAGCCCTTTCTGGGAGTGTTACCACCTGGAGGGAAGACCAGTGTTGCAGTGCATGTGTTTTAGCAAGCTCTTACTACTTTATGTGAGGAATCTAATTGTGCTCTTCCTGGGACGCCAGAGTCCCTAGCCAAGGCAGTCAAGTTAAGTCACTAACTTGGCTCTTTCCTGATGAAATATTTCCTGCATAGCAGAAATCATGTTCTGACAAGATTCAGAGAATGTTTTATGTTTGGGTAAAACAGAAATTATAAGCATTAACTTAATAGAGCTGAACTAGGAGCATTCAGTTCTGAAATTTTAGATTATCTCTGCAATGAGGTGGGTGCGCCTACCCTCTCTCCCAGCCACCTGGGCGCCGAACTTGACCTTCAATAGACACATCCCCCTGCCGAGACCTTTGTGGGCTAGGACTTTTCATCTAGGATAGATTCAAGACCTTTACCTCAGAATTATGTAAACTGTGATTGTGTGTTTAGAAGAATTATTTGCTAAAATCAATTAGGTTTTTTTGTATATGTGTAAATGATTATGAAAATGTATTTTATAAAATTTTCTGTACAGTACATTTACACCCCTAGGTGTATTCTCCGAGTGGAATCTTTGCTATAAAGTCTTATCTGCGACTCTGTGTCTCGGGAATGTTTCGTCTGTTACCTGTCAGCCGAATGTTGTTATGGAGAGAACAGCTTCACACAAATGGAAACACTCCTGTGTGCACAGTATTGTAGTACGTATTGTTAATTTTACTCCATAGACTCCCTTTGTAAGTGGTGTTTGGTCTTCCTGTTGCATTTCATGGGCTGGGGGTTTCCTAGCAGAGGATAGTAGAGCCCCTTTTTGTGATGTTACCAATGACATCTTTGTCTGTGTTTAATTCTTTGTATTGGAATCTTGAAATGCTGTGGGTCTGTGTAGAGTTCTAATACCAAAGACAGAAGTCACTGTTTTCCATACACGTGTCTTGTTGTATGCAGCTCTTGTGTAATATGATGAACTAGAGTGGTATTTCACTTTGTAATATTTTGTAAATATGTCAATACAATAAATAGGTACTGTTATACTTGTGTTAAATTGATTTCTCAAGAATTGAAGTATCTTTACTGAACGATTCCGTAACTCACATATACCAGCCTCATAGTTAACTTGGGGATACAATCCCTAATTTTGAACAGGTTCTGCTCAGGATTTCTGCCTATGTTATGAACAGTGAACTTGGAAATAAACTCAGTAATTGCAAATAGCATCTAATGCTATGCTTATGATGTCCTACACATTATTCTAAGTGCTTTATGTGACCAACAACACCCCACAAGGTGGCATATGATCTCCATTTCCAGGTGAAGAATCTGAGATAGATGAAGCAGTTGTAACTTTTCCAAGGTCACACAGGTAAGTGCCAGAGGTGGGTTCCAACATGGGCAATCTGACTCCAGCACCTGAATAACAACTACCCCATTTTGCTGCATTTCATAGGGCAAGAGAGAGAGTGGGTATATTGTAGGGTTACATAGCCAAGAGGAAATTATCTGACCTTAAGTCATGGTTTAAACAATTGAAGATTAACACAGAATTCAAAAATATTCCACTATTCCTGCCCCTCCCCCGAGAAAACTCCAAACAGATACTGCCCAGAGGGATTGGTGTTAGATTGATCTTTATTTTCCCTATTTTGATTCGGCTTTCGCACCAGAAAATGACCACTAGAGAGACCACTAAGCTAGAGAGACTCAGAGTCAAGTTTCCTTTGATGGAGCAAACCTGCAGGGCTCTAGCAGGGTGGTGGCAGCCTTACAGACAGGGGAGCACATTCCTTCCAAAGACTAGTGGAGGCCGGTTCTGCAGGAGGAACTTCTGCTTGATTTCCTCAACACAGCTGCACTCAGAAATATAACATCCCCCTCCTGTCATTACGATACAATGTGTTACGCAGCTCAGCACTGATTTCAGAAGCCAATTCTATTGACATTTTTATCACTTCTCTTCACCATATTAACATTTATGTGACTTTCCAGCCTGATATCAGATCATGACAGTCCTCACTGCTGTCAAGTGTGGTGAGAATTGCCCCCCTTAATTTCTTAGTTACAGGAGAACTTAGCCTTTGTAACACTGAAGTATTTTGTCTTTCATCAAGTGGTGTAGGTAGTTAGTCTGGAGGCATCATACTTTGTTCCACTTGATTCGACAGCTGTATGTAAGAGTGAGCAAGGCAGAGCCTCCGCCAACTCATATAACAGCACTTTATAGAATGATGCAAGACTCAGCTGAGGTTGTACATGTAAAATGGAATATATGTAAAGTAGAACAGTGCTTGGCTTATACAGAGCCATTTTTCTCATCATTGCAGTCATTGTCGGATGGATTTGCTGACAAAATTAGGTAGTCACTGTCATAATCTTTGAATTCCTTTAGCACAATTTAGGCCCATTTATCGGACTGAAAAGAAAAACTCTTCAGATTCCAAACTAGCCTCTCTAGGATGGAAATTGAACTTCTTGGTGTCACAGAAAGAGGGAGAGTTTTAGCATCAGCCAGACCCGGGTTTAAACCTCAGTTCTAGCATTGACTTTTATGAACATCAATTTCTGCTTCTGTAATAAAGGAATAATTAAAAATGCCTGAGAGACCTAGTATGAAGAATAAACAATAATGTAAGAAAAAGGCCCCTGGTCTAGATCCTGGCACATAGTAGGTATGAGGTACTCAAAAAATGTTGGTCTCCCCCTCTTTCTGAACTATAAAATACTTAGGGAAAAAACTATTGAAAGCTTATGCTGTATTTCTTACACATGGCTTAGTTTTCAGCATTCAAATTATGGAGTAAAAGGTATATGTTCAGGAAGATTAATATGCATACCCACAAACAATCTCAGAAGCTGAATTTAACAGCTCCACATTATTTTGTTGAGGGAAATGGAATTTTCACCCAGCTCATAATCATTTAGACTGAGTCTATTAGTCACTTCATTTTTCACTAAAACTAGTTTCCTGGGATTGTTGGACTCTGATTAGAAATACTGCACACCAGCTCTGGTCTGGCAGACCTTGGAAGGCACCTAATTGTAAGTAATAAACAAGTCCCAGAAAAGAGGTCATTGATTAAACCAGAGTGGAAGAAACGGTGTCAAAACAAAAATCTTTTGAAGTGTTCTAAACTCTGTCAGAAGGGTCAGAAGGTTCTAGAACTTTTAGGCACAGTGTGATTGTAAATGATGACCACAGCATACAGCCAGCCAGCCAGAGGCCAACAGTGCAGAAATAGAGTGAATACGTAAGTGACTTCAGACCCTGGCCTCTAATGGACATTGGGGTCCATGTTGAGAGTCCTGAGTAAGGGAGAAGGTGAACTTCAGAATTGCCAATGTGTCCAACCCATGATCTGGCTTGGCTAAGGTCGTGCTACATAGAAAATAATGTCAGAATAGACTCAAACCCAGCTGTCCTGGATCTAAGTTGATCCTGTATACATTCATCTGTGATGTGTCAGTGCACAGGACATTCCGGGAATCCTTCTGGGGAGCTGCTGGGGTCCTGAGGTGGTTATGTGACTGGGTCACAATCCTTACACCTCTTGCTGTCAGCCTGTATCAATGAGTTTAAAATGTGTCAGCAAATGTAATGATGACACAGGTTTCTGACCACTGGATGTGTATGAATTTTCAGTGATCTGAATAACCTTTCCACTAAAAGTGGTAAGGATCCCCCCTCCAAATGATAATTTAGGGTCTGTCTCCTTTTCTCATTTAGATGTGTCTTTTTTTTTTTTTTTTTTCGACTTTTGGTACTTGTACCTACTAAATTGTATGCTACAATACGCCAGGCATTTGTTGTATATTATTTCATTTATTTCATGCGATCCTTTGAGAGTCCATTAAAGATCAGTATCAGCTCATCTTTTAATCATGGAAACTCTAGCCCTAGTTAAGTGACACTTCCACACTAGAGCTGGTTTGTAAGGCTATTTGAACTGATTTCCAATTCTACATCACCTCCTTTTTCTCTCAGCCACAGCCTTGGAACCAGACTATCTAGCTCCACCACATACTAGCTGTTTGACTTCAGGCAAGTTGCTTACAATGTTTGTTTTTCTGTTTCTCCATAGTTAAAATGAAGTGATGGTAGTACCTTACTGCAGAGTAAGTTACTCATGAGATAACATGAGTAACGTGTTTAGAAAAGTGCCTGGTAGAAAGTAGACATTCAGTAAACAAGAGAGTTTTTATTTTTTAATTTTTTTTACTAAATCATAGTTGTGTACAATAATGCATTTATGGGTTACAAGGTGCTGGTTTTATATGCAATTTGAAATACAACAAACTGGTTAACATAGCCTTTGGGGGGGCTCATTTTTATTTTATTGTTTCTTTGTATTCTGGCAAACTTAACTGCAAATTTTAATTTTTTAAAGTAAGTTTATTTTGGACACCATTTTAAATTGACATACAAAAAATTACAATTTTTTTTTTTTAAGAGATGGGTCTAGCTCTCCCAGGCTGGAGCGCAGTGGTTCGATCATAGCTCATTGTAACCTCAGACTCCTGGGCTCAAAACACTCTTCCCATCTCAGCCTCCTGAGTAGCTGGGACTTCAGGGTATGGTACAAATTTTAAAAGTTATCTGAGATATTAAAAAGAACCACTCGCTTTGAATGCATATTAGCCTTAGGAAGAAACATCTTGCGATCACTCTTCACGGTAGTAATGCTTTAAAAATGACGCGCAAATGGAGCACAGGTCAAATGCTCTATAGAGCGTGGTGTTTCATTTATCAGTACTCCAAAACTTTGTAGTTGAGGACAACAAACATTTATTATTTTATAGTTTCCCTAGGTCGGGAATCAGAGAGTGGGAGTTTCTGGCTTAAGATGTCCCACGAGGCTTCCACCAAGGTGCCAGCTGGCCGTCGTGACCTCCAAGCTCACCGGGGGGGACGGGTGGGCAGTCTGCTCTCAAGTTCACTCATGTGAACCTCTGCACGTGGCTGCCTCATGTCAAGGCAGCTGGGTTCTCCCAAAATAAATGCCGAAGAGTGAAAGAGTGGGCGCGCTTGAGGTGAAAGTCTTTTTCAGCACGATCTCAGAAATGACAACCCATCTGCTCCATTCTGTCCGTCGGCGTGGAGTCACTGGATCCAGCTCACACTCAAGGGGAGGGGAGTACAAAGGGACTCTGGGGGGCCAGTCTAGTGGCTGCTCACCACGAACAGGTAAATCGGAAGGTCACGGAAGCGCCAAATATGAGGTCTGAAAGGCCTGGGTTACTTCAGAGAAATTTAGTTGAGTCTAAGTTTGAGTTCTTTATAAGAAAATACAATTTGCTGTTGATTCCTTCAATCAACATCTGCTGAACCTGCTCTACCAGCCTCTGCAGGGGACAGGAGGATGAGTGAGAGAAGGCAATCTCCCCAGCGAGCTCGTTTTCCTGGTCCTTTCTCACTTAGGAAAGGCCCTTCCTGCGGCTCAGAGTGTGGGAGAGGGAGAGGTGTCCAACACAGAAGAAGTGGCTCAGGCTCACAGCAGCTCGGGGAAAGAAAGCAGCAGCAGCCTGTCATGCCTCCGAAGGAGTTGCTGAAAACGTCAAAGTCTAAATCCCCCCCCGAGTGTTGCACTTGAACCATTCACTCATTTATTCATGCACTCAACAAGTAGGTAGTGAATTTTTTCCACGCACTCCACAACTCGAGGCCTTGAGGAGACAACAATGCACCCGCCACAATTCTCACACTTGAGGACCGAGCATGCTTGTGGGTGGCGACAAGCAATGAACCTGTGGAGACGTAACGTTAGGCACGCATAGGTGTTACTGAGGGGGGGAGCCAAAGACACGTGGACAGTGTTATCTGACATAGGGTGATCGAGGAAGCCTTTATGAGGAAACGATTTTTTTTCCAGAGATCTAATTTAAATTGTGAATGTCTGAGTAGGCAGTGTTTGGGGAACGAGGGCCCAGTGTGGTTGGCTAAGATGGAAAGGAGGAGAGTCACAGGAGATGATGTTGGAGAGCTTCTCGGTGCCAGGTCTGGTGAGCTGAAGACTGGCTATGCCTGTAGACAGAATGTATCCGGGCTTTCTCTGTGTCCTTCACCCTTACCAGAGGGGGATGGGAGCCCCTGGAGGGTTTTAAGCAGGGGAGCGAGGTGATCATGCAAACACGTTTGGGAGATACCTAAACCCACCTAAAGGGGAAAATTTAGGGGAATATGGCAACTACCTAGACCAGTGTAGAGGTATATGGCACACTTTTGGGTGAAGGGCTTGCCTGCATCTCCGACTTTACCTTACCAACCCAAACCAGGTGACCTAATCATATGTACCCATGTAGTAATTGTGGGGAGGTAAAAGCTCACGCTGGATACTGTGGTCTGAGATAGAGCAAAGGCCTGTGAAACCAGCACTGCCGCTTTCCACAGTGGTTCCTGGATTCATTTACTGGGGATGACTTTTTATAACACAGTACCACAGATCCAGTGGCTTAGACAACAGAAATGTGTCATCTCACAGTTCTGTAGGCTGGAAATCTTACAGTACCTATAGGATAGGACTGTGCCCCCATGAGGGGACTCAGGGAGGGCCTGCTCCAGGGCTTCTCCAGGCCTCTGCAGTCCCTGGCTTGGGGCAGCACAGCTGTGATCGTCACCTGAAACTTCCCGTGTGTGTGTGTCCTAACTTCCCCTTTTTATAAGGACACCAGTCATGTGGAATTAGGGGCCTGCCAACTCCAGCAGGATCTCATCTTAATGAATTACATTTGTGGCAACCCCATTTCCAAATAAGGTCGCTGTTTTAGGGACCGTGGTTTAGCACTTAGACGTGAATCTGGGGTGGACGGACACAATTCAGGCCATAAGAGCTCTCTCTCTTATATTCTCAGATTATTAGATCACATCCTAAAATGTGCAAATGTTTCAGCAGAGATTAGTAGGGACAGGGCACAGCATGGGGAAAGGAAAGTGAGCCGAAGAAAGGCTTTGTCTGTAGACAGAGCATATCCAGGCTTTCGCTGGGTCCTTCTCAGCCTCAAGGGACGTAACAAAGGCCAAGCATGGGTAGAAATTCAACTTGATGCTGACAGAAACAATGCCACTTCCACCCATGTATACGTCACCTCGGGCCATCTGCCCCAAGTGACTATTTCCCTTTTTTTCTCACCCTCTGTGTCAAGATCACACATATTCTTGCCAGGAGAGGAAAATTCCTAGGTACTCTTGTGTGAGTGAGCTCATTAGGAACAAGCAACATATTTAAGTGAATTAATGAAACACCCCAGAGTTCTGTGCAAATTAGGCATGCGTAATATGAAGAAGGGAGGAAAAGTGTTCTTAGGTTTTGTAGAGAGGTGGGAAATGCCCTCTGCATTTATTATATTAATGATGAGATATTATTGCTGGGTGGTTTGAAGGAGAAAATTTAATAATATGTGATGCAATTAATCTACATTAGTGTGAAAAAAATGTTTTCTTTACTTTTGTCCAACCTATCTGGTCTGTTCATTACCTGATTCATTTTGTATTTTCCTTAAAACACTGGACATAATCCAATTTGTAAGGTCCTGCCTGAAAGAAGACATTGAGTGGACAGGAGGAGTATATAGGAAAGCTGGGGTGGATAAACTAAATGAATAACCCTGGAAGGATATATTAGCTACTGTACCGTCATTTTGAAGCTGGTGAACAAAAGACCCCAAGTAAAATTCTAATGTACTCTCTAGGAACTTCTCAGCACAGCCCCAAATACAATTAAATCATGCAGGAAGCCAAACGTGAACTTTTATACTCACACGGTAGGTTATTTTCAAAACAATTAGTGGTTTCAAAGTTCTTAGCATGTTATAAGTATATATAGTTTTTCCAAGGTAATTCTGCAATATAGCTAATGGAGAGGTAGAGAGAACAAAGAAATGAGAATAAGACAAACCAGATTCTAGTCCTGGCTCTCCCACTAACAAGCCAAGAGTCTCTGGGTGGAACCCCCAGCCTCTCTGAAGCTCAGATGCTCATCCAGAGCATGAAGATATCAAATTCAGTAATTCTTGTGCTTACTTCTAACCTGCATCAAGACATTCAATACATATTTGGTCATGATACATCACATGGATTAACTTTGAAAGCAGGACAGGGAAATGAGGCTCAGATGAAACTGAGTGGGCAATTTTAAAGGGCAGAAGATTTGCGTCATTGTTTTCTTAGTATCCCCACTTCTTCCACCTTACTCCAAGCCAGCCTCATGTCACCCAGACAGTTGCTTCCCTGCTCCCATTCTTTCCCCTTTCCAATTTTCTGATTACATAATTTAATTTCTTTTTTTGTTTAAAACTCTTCCACAGCTCTTTAGGCATTTATTGAGTACCTACCTAGGTACACTGGTGCTGAGATATGTGGTGAACAAGCAGACAGCTCTCTGCTCTTACAGAGTCTACCTGGTATTGGCAGGAACAGGGAGGCAGATCACAGATACATGTGACATAATATTAGAAAGTGGTAAATACAATAAAAGATCAAAGGAGAGGAAGGAACTAGGGAATGTGCTACTTTATATACAGCATTCAGGGAATACTTCTCTTGGTTTACTTTGATAGAAGAAGATAGAAGATGGATAGAAGATGAATTAGAAAGCTAATCTTGGACAAGATCATCTTGGGCCTTATACGTAATGGGAAAGACACAAGGTTTTTTTTTTTTTTTGAAAAGCTAGTGCAGACTCTTGAGTGGTACTGCTGTTTGCAGCCAAAATTCATGTTGATATTTGTCAGCACAGCAGTATTGGGAGGTAGGGGAGGATCTGGGTCATGGAGGTGGATATCTCATGAACAGAATAACGACCTTCCTAAGGGGTGACTGAGTTCTCACCCTTTCAAGAATGCATGAGTTCCCACAGGAGTGGGTTGTTAGGAAGAATCTAGACTCCTCAGTTTCTCTTTGATGCATCCTCGTTTGCCACTTGATTTCTTTGCACACACCAACTCCCTTTCTTCTTGCTGCCCTTGGTGGAAGCAACATGAAAGAGGTCTTCACCAGATGCAACTGCCAAATCTTGGACTTGCCAGCCACTAGAATCATAAGCCAAATAAACCTCTTTCTTTTTTTTTTTAAATAATTTTATTGAATCATAATTGTGTACATTGGTGCAATCATAGGGCACAATGTGCTTCATATACAATCAGAAATACTTTGATTGTACTGTTAGAGATAGCCTTCATGGGATTTTCTTGATCACTATATAAAGACATTGATACTCTACATTTAATAAGTTTCACCAGTACCCTGCTAAGATGCACCGTAGGTGTGATCCCACTAATTGCCCTCCCTCCACCCATCCTCC
>CAUYON010162125.1:0-72440 GCA_963573935.1 Arctocebus calabarensis | reverse complement strand
GCCTGTAGTCCCAGCTACTTGGGAGGCAGAGGCGGGAGACTTGCTTGAGCCCAGGAATTGGAGGTTGCTGTGAGCTGTGATGCCACAGCACTCTATCCAGGGTGACAGCTTGAGGCTCTGTCTCTTTTTTTTTTTTTTTTTTGAGAGCCTCCCAAGTAGCCCAAGTAGCTGGGACTACAGCTGCCTCCCACAATGCTTGGCTTTTTTTTTTTTGGTTGCAGCCATCATTGTTGTTTGGTGGGCCCAGGCTGGATTTGAACCCGCCAGCTCAGATGTACATGACTGGCGCCTTAGCCCGTTGAGCCACAGGTGCCGAGCCAAGGCTCTGTCTCGAAAAAAAAAAAATAGTTCTGGTGAATGACCTTAAGCCCATTGGGTCAGCATCATGATGCCGGTGGGCGGTGGGGGGACGGAGTCAAATCATGTTGGACAGCTTTACTGGGGGTATTGTGGGGGGCAGGTCAGCCCCTTGAAGTGATCCCAGTCTTGAGTGAGAGAGACAGAGCTGGAAACCCAGGGGTTAACAAAAAGCAAAATGATAGATGGTCTGCATCCTGTAAATCAAGGACTTCTGTTTCATGTTGCAAAACAAGTATCTTCAATGAAGTGTCCGTTGGTCCCTCAACAATAGGTCTGTGTCTTCTCTGCAGGCTGTTAGCTGCTTGTTCTCAGCCTCAGCTGTCCTGGGACATAGAGCCCTCTGCAGCACCCTGGGTTGACTTGGAGCTGTGACCTCACCTCACTCCTCTACTTTCCCCAGCTGCCAGCCCACATCGTGCAGCCAGCCCATTTTCCGGACCCAAGTGCAATGGCATCCAGGCGAGCTCCTCTCTGTAGCCTGGCTCCACGCTGCCTCTGGCTCCTGGAGGTGGTGCTTCTGATGGATGTGTCTGCACGGCCTGCCAACCACTCTTTAGCTCGGGAGAGAGCAGCCATCAGGGAGCAGAATGAGATCCTTCCCCCAGACCACCTGAATGGGGTGAAGTTAGAGATGGACGGGCACCTCAACAAGGACTTCCATCAGGAGGTCTTTCTGGGCAAGGACGTGGATGGGTTTGAGGAGGACGCAGAGCCACGCAGGAGCCGCAGGAAGCTCATGGTTATCTTCTCCAAGTAGGTTCAGGGCTGTGCCCAGCGTGGGAGAGCTATGGGGCAGCTGCTATCGGCAGTCACAGCTGGAAAGTGTGCTAGTTCCTGAGCTGTCCAGGGCAGCTGGGAGGGGACGCTCTCTGGGCTGGCTTCCCCTTGCAGGCTAGCAAAAGCTGCTGAAAGGCCTCAGACCAGTGTTAGCTGTGGTGAAGGGCAGGGTGGGGTGGGCCTGCTCCCATCTTCTTCCTGCATGCCTCTCAGGCCCCTCTCTTGATGGCCAGAGGGGCACCCCTGCCTCCTTCCCGTGAAGCTCTTTGTTGGCAATGCTGCCTGGTCTGAGGATGTCCTAGCTCAGCTTGTGCTGCTGCAACAGGGTACCGTGGACTAGGGAACCCATCAACAGGAGCCCTAGAGGTCCTCGGGGTGGGGGCCATGTCTGGTGAGGGCCTCCTTGCTGCATCCTAACATGGCACAGGGCATCACAGGGCCAAAGAGTGTGCAAGACAGGGAAGGGACCAAGTGCAACTTTTTGTCAGGGACCCACTCCTGTGATCTCTTTCCCCTTCACACTACTGCTCCGGGGATTAAGTTTCTGCGTGAACTTTGTGGGGCCTGTTCAAACCAGAATAGAGGCACATGGCTCTGGGTTTCTGTAAAGACATGGTGTGAAGACCTGATTCTGTACAAAGCTGAATGACAGTGGCCCTTCATCTGCCCACAGGTGGGACCTTCCCAGAACCTGTGGGCCTCCTGGTCTGAGCTGGCTCTATGATCCTGAGCCTTTGGCTGTGTCACCTGAATCCCTGGGTCCATTCTGTTCTTGAATGTGTTAGGTCCCCAAAGGGTGGTTTTCCAAAATCTTCTAAGTTTGCATTCACATGAAGGTATTGCTTGGTCATACCTGAGCATCTGGAATAAAATCTGCAGAATGTAACCATGGGAGCCACTGTTAGCAAGGGAGAATCCTGCTGCTGCTCCCTCACAGAAAGCAGGGATGGAGACAAGGGGAACTGTCGAGGAGGAAAGGATTTACTGCTGAGGATGCTTCTATAGGACCTCAACTCGACTCCGTTTCCTGAACCAGCGGGTCAGGGTTAAAGTCTTCTGGAGGTGAAATGAGTGGTACACTTGGGAGTAAACATCATTGCCTCTGGGTGCATACAGCCACAGGCAAGGTAGGAGATCGAGGAGCACATGCAAGTCCCTCCCAGGGAGGGAGAAATAGATGTGCAGGGCTCTGTAGTTACTTCATGGCTGCAAGGAGGTTTTTCCCATTTGTGAGGAAAAACAATTCCAAAAGGGACTAGATTTGGTGAAAGAGAAAGCTGCAGAGTTCTGATCAGTAAACTTTACTGGCCTGCAAACTCAAAACAAAGGGGCCCACAAAAGAACTACAAAAAGGCGTTTTGCTCCCAGAGCTGGTCACACCATGGCCAGTGAGGGCAGGTTTAGTGCAGATCCTGCCCGCTGTGTTGAGAGGTCCACAGCCATCCCAGTAATAGACTGTGGCACCCACGTCCCTGGCAGTTCCTGACACACCCCAGAGTCCCTGGCTTGGTGAACCTGTGTGCCTGACATTTCTCGTGTCATTGTGGCCACAGTTTGCAGTGGCCTGTGGGTCCTAGGGGCTTTGTCTCACACTTGCGCACCCACAGGGTGGACGTGAACACTGACAGGAAGATCAGCGCCAAGGAGATGCAGCGCTGGATCATGGAGAAGACAGCAGAGCACTTTCAGGAGGCTGTCAAGGAGAACAGGGTGCACTTCCGCGCTGTGGACCCTGATGGTGATGGTACAGTGGGCTGAGGGCCAAGACTGGGCCAGGATGTGTTGGGGAGGGGCAGGTATGGGGGAGCCAATCTGGGGGCCCTGAGCAGGGCTCTGGCCACCCCATCCCCTGGCTATAGAGCCAAAGTCAATTTCTTGTGCCAGCCAATATTTGCTGGTGACAAAGGCTCTTCACAGGAATGAGAGCCAGTATTCTAGCTGAGAAGGGAAACACAGAAGGTGTTGGGGCCACACCTGGCTTGCACTAAGTACCCCCCTCCTCTGTGCCTCCTGATGGTCCCAAGGGACAAACCTTCCTACCCCGCCAGCTTCTTGAGTGAGGTAGTAGATGCAGAACGCTGGCCCCACTGCCTTTGGCCACTACTCTGGCCAGACACTCAGAGCTGATGGCCACATCCTTCTGCTCTGTCTGCACCTGCAAGTAGCATGAGGAATTTTAGCCTCTGTCCTGTGCTACCCACACTTTCCTCAGAGACGTCCTAAGGGTGCAATCTGCTTTTTCAGGCCATGTGTCTTGGGATGAGTATAAAGTGAAGTTTTTGGCGAGCAAAGGCCATAGCGAGAAGGAGGTTGCTGATGCCGTCAGAAATAATGCAGAACTCAAGGTCGACGAAGAAAGTGAGTGCTCAGATCCCAGCCAGCTATGTGGTCAGTATTGGGGGTCTTAGGCCCTGGCAGGGTCCAAACTGGAGCATCTGTGTGGAGCTGGGTCTTAACCTTTCTTGAACAATTTGAATACTCTTTAAAATGTTTGACCCTATGGCCAGGTGTGGTGACTCATGCCTATAATCCCACCACTCTGGGAGGCTGAGGCAAGTGGATTACCTGAGCTCATAGGCTCGAGACCAGCCTGAGTCAGAGTGAGACCCTCCCTCTAAAAATAGCTGGACATTTTGCAGGCGCCTGTAGTCCCAGCTACTTGGGAGGCTGAGGCAAGAGAATCATTTAAGCCCAAGAGTTTGAGGTTGCTGTGAGCTGTGACACCACATTACTCTATTGAGGGTGACACAATGAGACTCTGTCTCATAAAATAAAAACAAAAAATAAATGAAACCTTTGACCCTCACACTGCTCCCAGTTTGCATGAGGTCACTAGGATTTTGGTTTTGTCCTTTCTAAAACCCTACAAATTGGATGTTGTCTTTCCATCCCAAAGTGGTTGTTGCATTTTCCTTGCTTGTTTCTGCTCTACTTCCCTCATTGGGTTCTGCATTTCACACTGTCCCCGAAAGTGCACTATACCGTGGAGGGTCTAGGGCCTTTGTCCTGCCAGTGAGAGTCCACTTCTGGTGAGTTGGTCCAGCCCTAGTGGCTACTTGGCAGGTGGGGTTGGCCACCTGACCTCACACCCTAATGGTGCTGTCTCACTTGGGCATTGTGTGTTCTGTCTGGGATGTATCTTCCTTGCTAGACTGTGTCATCTCTGGGGCCCAACCTGCCAGCTGCCTCTGATCCCTTGACCTCTGCACAGCTGATGTTTTGTTCTAGGGGCTTGGGGAGAGTAGCTGAGATTGGGGAACCTCGCAAGCAGCACCCCTGATCCCATCCCTCCCCTGTGAGGCCCCTGGGAGTTCCACAGCTGCTGTCTACATCTCACATGGTCTGCGGGCTGAGGTGGAGGTGTGGGGACTCCTGCTGGTCTCATGGGAGGGGATACCCATCCTGGTCTCTCCAATCTCTGCTTCTGTCACCACATGCCTGTCTTCCTCTGCCCTGTGGACCTCTGTTGTCATCTTCTTACTAGGACACCAGCTATGTACTTAGGCCCCACCCTGACCCAGAACAACCTTTTATTGAGACCTATCACCAATGATACCAACAGAGGCACTCTTCCCAAATATGGCCCCTCAGTGCCAGGTAGACAGGAGGCTTGTCACCAGGTGGCTGCAGGGCATGGGGTAAACGAAGGACACAGGACTTCTCACCGGGTGGGCACGGGGCTTCTCAGGTCAGCCTGTGGCTGTTTCCAGGCAGCACTCAGTGCTACTGTCCAGAATTGTCCTGACTAGAAACACCTCAGGGTCAGCCCTTCCCAGGAGTCTGTACCTTTCCTGGTCAGGTCTCAGGTCACCCCGTCTGTCCATCCTGGGAGTTTGAATGGGGAGGGGGCAGCCCATGGTCCCCCATTTGCCTCCAGGGAGTTTGTTACAGTCAAGGAGGCCTGTGGTGACTAGAATGTTGAGGGTGTGAGAAAGGGCTGCTGCCAGTCGCCGGGTGGTAGCACAGTCAGGACCTGGGGAGGTCACGGCAGGGTGCTTATGGGACATGGTCTGTGGACTTTGTGAGTCCCAGGTTGGTCAGGACCTCCCATTTCTGCCCTGGAGGCCAAGGCAGGCCTAGCCTTGTGTCAGGGGTCTCAGGACAAGTGGGTAGCCACTGCCCCAGGCATCCCGTGGTACAAGGGCCACATACCCAGAAGCTTTCCTGGGTCCCTCTAAGAGTTCACGGGAAGCTCTGAGCAGCCACAACCTCAGTCATTTCTAGAAACGGGGTTTTTCTGTAGCACCACGTCCTCTGCAATGTCGCACGTGAAACAATGGGAAGGAGCAGAGTGACGCTGTCCCCATGACGCGTCATAGATGAGTCAGCCTCACCATGTGGTTTCCACTTCTGCCCAGGAGTGAACAGCCACAAATAGGGGTCTGGGCCATGTCTGGATGTCATTTGGAGGATCTCACTGTGTCTAGGGGGTCTGGGCCGTGTCTGGGAGGTCTTGACTGTATCTGGGCGGGCACTGGGCCATGTCTGGGGGATCGGGGGTGGGGTGGGTGGTCTGGTTCCTGTCTTGTGGGTGTAGATCATTTGTAGGAGATCTGGGTCATGTCTGGGGTCTGTGCGTTGTCTTCCCCAGGCCACACTGTCCTTCAGAGAGCAGAGCCCTCCTGTGTGTAACCAAATCCTCTGCACCAGGCCTCTGAGAAAACCGTTCTTAGAACTTTCAGCTTTGCATACAGGTGCTCTATGGGACAGGTACTCACATGCTGTGCCCTCCTCAGCACAGGAAGTCCTAGAGAACCTCAAAGACCGCTGGTATCAAGCTGACAACCCACCTGCAGACTTGCTCCTGACTGAGGACGAGTTCTTATCCTTCTTGCACCCTGAGCACAGCCGGGGCATGCTCAAGTTCATGGTCAAGGAGATCATCCGGGACCTGGGTGAGGCCTAGGGCGGCACTGGGTGCAGGGCAGGTGGGTTGGCCCTGGGAGGCACCTGCCAGGTGTGGGCTGACCCATCCCCTGGGCAGCTGGCAGCTCCGTACCTTCAGGTGTCTCGCTTGAGGTCCCGCACGAGTGTCCCACCCTTGTCCTGCAGACCAGGATGGCAACAAGCAGCTCTCTCTGCCTGAGTTCATCTCCCTGCCTGTGGGCACTGTTGAGAACCAGCAGGGCCAGGACATTGATGACAGCTGGGTGAGAGACAGAAAGAAGGAATTTGAAGAGCTCATCGACTCCAATCATGATGGGATTGTGACCCCCGAGGAGCTGGAGGTGGGCCTGGGGGCAGCAGGGGTGTCTCTGAGGTTGGGCTTGGGGTGTTGAGGGTCCCCAGGGCAGACCCTGAGACCTCTGGCTGAGGCTGGCCTGCCATTTAAGGGAGTTGCTTGGAGAAAGCCGCCTTGGGGCTCTTCCCTGCAGCTGCATTGTGGGGTCTGGCTAGGGCTGATCACTTGGTCATTTACCAACAGCATCTGACTGAGGGCTCCTACATAAGGCACTGTTGGTGTCTGTGCTCAGGTGGGTGGCCCAGTGTGGTGTCTTTCCTGGCACTGTCTGTGTAGAGGATTCTTGTGGCCTCATTTGGGGCCCTTGCCCAGGTGTGGGGCTGCCTTCTGTCACATGGCCTGAAGGGTGGGTTGGAATTCATAGCCTTTCTCTTAAGTGTTTTCAGTGGTGTCAGGCTTGTTTTTCTCCTGTTGGTGAATGAGTCATTTTGTTTTACGACAGAATTTTCTGAACTCTACTGATAGCTCGGTGGGGCACAGCCAGGGTTTTGGGATCTTGCCCAGGTATCCTTGTTCAGTGGCCAATTCAGTCCCTGTCACCTCCTGCTGGCCCCAGACAGACTGTGTGGGGACCCAGTTTCTCCCTTGTGCCCTTCCTAGCTATGGTATCTCTCTTCTGGAACATTCCAGAATGTGCCCACATCCCTATCCTGTACCCAACCAGTGAGGTGTTTTCAATTGCTGTAGGTGGGTGTAGCATTAGAGCCACTGCTCACATAGACTGAGTTCCCTGTTGGGATGTCCTCGTCCATGTTCATGGGGCACAGGTTAGGTACCTGGTGAAGAATAGGGAGGGAATATCCCTGGGACATGACAGCTGGCGGGCCCTGGCAGCCAGAAGGGCCGGGAGGAGGCCGCTGACCCGCACCTGGGCGCCCGCTGCAGAAATATATGGACCCCATGAATGAGTACAACGCCCTCAACGAGGCGAAGCAGATGATTGCCATCGCAGATGAGAACCAGAACCACCACCTGGAGCCAGAGGAGGTCCTCAAGTACAGCGAGTTCTTCACGGGCAGCAAGCTGATGGACTATGCTCGCAATGTTCACGAGGAATTCTGAGCTACCATTCCTCCCACCCTCACGAGGCCACTGTTTCCCTTGTTCTTCTCTGACCCTCCATACCTGTGAGGGAGGTGCTGGGTTGGTCAGGCCTGGGCAGGTGACTCTGGGCTCCACTGCCGCCCTGAGCCCTCCCTCCCTCCTGCTGCTGCAACATGGCAGGGCAGGTTCATTAAAGATGTGCTGTGACAGGCCACGTGCTCCTCTGTGTCCCAGCCCCTGGCGGTGTCACTGGGCCCACTCCAGTTACAGCTGTAGCACAGTGCTCAGCGGTGCCTCCCAAGTTGCTGGTCTTGCTTCAGAGAACTGCTCAGAGTCATTCTGCCGAAGCACTGACAGGGCTTACCAAGCTGTGGGAAATAAGGAAGTAATGTAACTCCTGCCATTTCCTTGAAAACTGAAAGATTGAGACAAAATTAGGTTGTGCTTAGCTGGAAATGAGTAGCCAAGAAGGAAGTTCAGGGGAGGACGCCTTCTTCCTGGGAGGCCAGGTGTGTCCTAGGTGGGGGCCTCCCTGGGCCTGTCAGCACCAGCCAGGTCAGGAGCTGCATCCTCTGAGAATAGCAAATATTTGTTGTGGCAAGAGTCACATTACTTTAAAATATACTTGCCTTTTTTCTCTCAGCTTCATTCTTTGAGTGAAAATAAAACACAATTTGGAATATTCGTGGCCCAGCAGCTTCCCCTTTCAGCATTTGAGGTGGGCAGTTGGATTAATAGAGGGGGCTTGCAGCTTTTGTTGAGCAGCCTTTGAGTTGGTTCTCCTGCCTGGAACCCCAAGGAGGTGGAAGGGGCTACAGCACGGGCTGGTGGGATGTGTTTGTGGGAAGGGGGCTGAGGGCAGTGGGCAGGCCAGTTACTGCAGTTGGGTCTGACTGGACTGGATGTGTGAAGTCAGGAGTGAGCCTGGTGGGTAGAGAAGAGGCAGCCCTAGGACAGGGGTGACCTTGACCTGTGTCCTTCAAGAGAGGGGGTAAGCCCAGCCTTGGGGCAGGATAGTGGGTATGTCGGTCCACCCTGTGGTCCGTGAGGAGCATCCCCTCCTTTGCCAGCCCTTGGGGCCCCCTGGCAAGCAAGGTGGACACTGGGAGGCAGACGAGACGTTTCTCAGGGTTGAGGCTCTTGTAGCTCCTGTAGCTCCTCACAGCTCTTGTCACCATGGGCTGGGTTCTGTCCCCATCTGTGGCTTCTGCATTCAGCATCCTGTTCTGGGACAATACACTCACAAAGGTGGGCAGTGTGAGCTGAAGCTAAACCAGTCTGGGCACACAAGGACAGCTGGGAGTGTGGTAGCATCTGGCTCTTTAGAGGCCCCGGCAAGTCTGGTACCCAAAGAATAGCAGCCACCCTGTGCTGCCACTTGAGCCCTGGGTGAATGTCCAACTTGGTTGTAGCCAGCCTCACAGCTCAGTGGACACAGTTAGCGTTCCTCCTGCTGATACCTCTGTGACCTCCAACCCAGGATAGAGCTGCAACCCTCTGACAGCTTCCAGAAGGAGAGGACACTGCTGACTGAAGGGACTCACGGCAGAGTAGCCTGGGGGTGCGGTGAGGCTCAGGCTCTGTGCCCCTCTGGTCACCTCTAGGCAGACAGCCACACTTGTGTGCAGACATAGTCCCCCACATGCACTCCCAAGAAGGGAGGGGTTGCTCACTGAGACCCCACTTGGACCTGAACCACATATAAATGTGAGATTTCTCTCACTGTCAGTGGGAGACAGGCTTGGAAACTGGATTGAACCTTCCAGAAAATGCCAGAAGTTTCACCATTTGCCCACCTAGGTTGTGCCTCTTTGCACGTTGGGGGCCTATAGAGGGTGACTGTAAGCCTGCTCCCTGCCCCTTTCCCCCCCTCAGGGCCCAGAGCAGCCTCCACACCGGGAAAACCCCACAGGTGGGCTGAGGGAACATCTCTTACCTGTGCTCCTGGGCTGGAGGGGATTTCCAGCAGCTGGTCCTGCCTGGGAGGCCCCTCTCCACTTACAACTTTTAAAGTTAACTTTTGAATAATGTCCATGTGTCATGGCCACAATTTGGAAAATGTACAAAAGGACTCAGTGAGGCACCAGCCCTGTGTCCAAGCCCAGGCCCTGCCTCGGGAAGGCTATGGGGTCAGGAGATATTAAATGGAAGGAAAGACAGTTCCCCGTGCGGCCATGTGTGCAGAGGCGTGTACCTGTGTGTGCTCAGCTCACATCAGCCTATCTCCCTCACTGCTACAGAGGCCCCCCTCTCCCAATGCAGCCACGCCAGGGGTCAATGTTCCACATGGACTTGGGGGGACACAATTCAGCTTGTGAACACCTGCCCTGCTTCAGCACACGCAGCTGCTTGAGGTGCATGTGTGCGCATGCTCAGTGTGGGCCTGGTCACCAGGCATCTGGTGGCTACTATGGGTCTGAGCTAGTCTTGGACACCTGGGGGAGAGCCAAAGGTCCAGACTAAAGGGCCTCTGACTGTGGCACCTTGGTTTATCCACGTGCTCTGTGCACCTTCATGCTGATAGGTGAGTGGTGGTGGGAGTGTCCCCAGCCTTCCCAGACCACCCTGGGCCAGATGGGGCAGGAGGGTCTTCAGTGTGGGCTGGGCATGGGGCAGAAGAGGAGCCCGCAGCTGTGGGGTGGGAGTCCAAAAAGCCTCCTTTCTTCCACCAGCTGGGTTTGGGGACACCAGCCCTGCCTGGGGCCCCGCTTCCTCCTCCCCCGCCCCTCCCCCCGCACAGCCCTTATAGCCACATCCTGGCAGGAAAAACCCAGACTCAGAGAAGAAGTGAGGATGTGTGTGGGGGTTTGGCTGCTGCGGTCCCAGGTGCCCTGCTTGGCCCTGCTGCTGGGGCTTGTGCTGGGGGCTGCTGCCAAACTCCACTGTGCCGAGGATACCTACCCCAGTGGCAGCCGATGCTGCCACGGGTGCCAGCCAGGTGAGGCCAGCAGTGGGGGACCAGGCCTGAAGCAGTGTTCAGGTGCCAGGCCTGACACTGCTGGCCTCCACTGCAGGCCATAGGATGGTGAGCCGCTGTGACCACTACAAGGATACCGTATGCCTCCCGTGTCCACCTGGCTTCTACAATGAGGCTGTCAGCTACGAGATCTGCAAGCCCTGCACGCAGTGCAACCAGCGTGAGCCTGCCCACCTCCCACCCTGTGCCCCCTGGGGCCCTGCATGCCCCCCTCAGCCACAGGAGCAACCCCAAACCACATTGGGCCTCCCTCCTCCCTCCCCCTGGGGCACCTCGGCTCAGAGGAGGCCACGTGGAGTCGCATGAAGGGCGTTATTCACGTGGCCTCACTGTGCTGCTGGGTGTAGGGCCCAAGTTGGGGTCAAAGAAGGATCTTGCTCTGTGTGCAAGTGTGGGACTAGGGGCACCAGCTCTGTTCTTAAGCTGCCCACCCTTTCTGGGCTATGCCTCCTTGGTAGCCCCCACCTAATGCCACTGCTACTGCTGGTCCCCTTCCTAGGAAGTGGGAGTGAACCCAGGCAGAACTGCACAGCCACGCAGGACACTGTCTGCCGCTGCCGGCCAGGCACCCAGCCCCAGGAAGGCTATAAGCATGGAGTTGGTGAGCCTTGGGCAGCCTGGCTGGCAGGGTAGGGGTGGCACAGCCAGTGCTCGAAGAGGTCGGGATCTTGATTCCCTGCTCCCAGCGGGAGGGTGGGAGCCTCGTACTGGCACAGAGACCCTGGTCCCCATCACGTTGTGCTGGCACCTCCCTTGTGCTCCCTGAATGGGCTCCTGGCTCAACTCCCTGCAGGGCCAGCAGGTGGAACATGATAGGGAGGCCTCAGAAGCCAAGCCCAGCCAGCTGTGGGTGAGTCTAGGGCTGTCCGAAGCAGCTGAGCCTGGCCTGCTTTTTGTTGCAGACTGTGTCCCGTGTCCTCCTGGCCACTTCTCCCTAGGTGACAACCAGGCTTGTAAGCCCTGGACCAAGTGAGTGCACAGCCCAGGGTGGGGTGGGAGCCCCGGGTGTGAGCTGGGAATGAGGCAGAAGAGGAGCCCATAGCTGGGGTCCCCAGAAAAGCTGCCTTTCTGCCACCAACTGGCTACTGGGCCAGGCCCCACCCTCGCTTGCTGAGGTGCCAGCCCTCCCTGTAGGTAGACAGGAGTGTGTGAGGCCTCGGCCCTTACTAGGGTTTAGGAGTTGTAGAGCCTGGCCAGGGGACCCCGAAGGCATTAGGAGTAAGGGTTTGTGGTCTTGGAGGCCTCTGCAGGGTGTGGGGACTTGTAGGCCTATGCAGGGGTTCTCAGCTATCTTTGGTTTGGAGTTCTGAGATGGGTGATACCTCTGGCTGGTCAGTGTCCCTGGTGTCTCTGGCCTGATCAACACTTCTGCCATCCCAAAGCTGCTCCGCTGCTGGGAAGCACACACTGTATCCAGCCAGCAACAGCTCAGATGCCATCTGTGAGGACAGGAGCCCCTTGACCATACCATCCAGGGAGACCCAGGGCCCGCCAGCCAGGCCCAACAGTGCCCAGCCCACAGCAACCAGGCCCTGGCCATCACAGGGCCCCTCCATACCCTCCTTGGAGGCCCCCCAGGGTAAGAGGGCCTGGCCTCACCCCAGCAGAGCCCCAACCCAAACAGGGGAGTGGGGATGAGAGAAGATGGGACTGACCTTTGCCACTTTGGCCCCTCCTGTGCACCCCATCAGCAGGCCCCCTCCCCTCAGGCTCTGTACTTGCTGCCATCCTGGGCCTGGGCCTGGGCCTGGGCCTGCTGGCACCTCTGGCCACACTGCTGGCCCTACACCTGTACCGGAGGGCCTGGAGGCTGCCTACAGATGCCCCCAAGCCCCCTGGTGAGTGCCCACTGTGGGCTCAACCCAGACCACTCTGAGAGGGCTGAGACCTGCACACTTCTCATGGCTCCCTCCTTCTACCTTCTCAGGGGGAAACAGCTTCCGGACCCCCATCCAGGAGGAGCACAAGGATGCACACTCCTCCCTGGCAAAGATCTGAGCAGTGCCCACTGGAGAAGCCGCACCCCTCCCAGGGCCCCCAGAAGGTCCAGTAGGCTGCGTGGGACAGTGGGTGCACCCCAGGTGCAGGCTGCCATGCCTGTGAGGGGCCCAGCACTGTGCCTGGGCCTGCTGCACCGTTCTAGGTGCTCCTGGGGGTTCCTGGGCTCTCTACGTATGTTGTGCATACTCCATGCCCGGGCAGTGCCCCAATAAAAACATGGACAAATGTGGATCTCTGATTGAGCACCCATGGGCTGGCGTCCACATGCTCAGTAGGAGCCAGGGCTTGAGTAGAGCTGCTTAGAGACTGGCCCCATGTAGCAGGGTGGTCTGGGGAGCCAGGGAAAGGGCTCAGTGAAGGTGCTGGGGGAGCAGGCCCAGAGCCACTGCTCTGAGGTCCTAAAGCCTTGGCTGGGGGGCCGCATCTGGGTGGGGAGAGGGCCTTAACCCACACCCTGTGATACATGTGGGTGGTGGCCCTTGGACCCTCAGTGGGCACCACCCTGGGAGTCTTCAGTGGCGCCATCCCAACAGGATGGCAACTCTGGTAAATGAAGTTTCAGATGGAGTTCATCTGCTGTCCACCCTGGGTCCCAGCCATTCTGCTGCTGAGCATTGGCCCCATAGGAACTAGTGTCCTTGGATGTGAACAGGATGTCCACAATTTATGTATAATAGTCCCATAGGGGAAAACCCAAATGTCCACCAAAGTAAACCGCAGCTATTTGGATGACCTCACCATCTGGCACCAACTCAGCATTGAGGGAAGGAGAGTGGACAGGGACCCCAGGCTGAGACCCAGGGTCCTGCAGCTTACCTGGCTGCATGGGGTCTTCTCAGGCCAGTGTCTGTGAGGGATATCCTGTGGGTGCACAGATGTAGGTCAGTACCCTCAGAGTAAAATTACAGAAACTGCACCAGAAGCTCTGACCCAGCATAAGAAATAGCCATGGGCATGTGGCCACAGAGATGGACCACAGAGAGAGCTCAGGCGAGGGTTTGTCCATAGGTGTTTCAGAGCTATTAAACATCCACAGTAAACACCTTCGAGGTGCAAAGTGATCTCATCTCAACTCCTGAGTGGGAAATGCAACTGGCTTGGTAGGGCTTGGATGCAGAAGGTGGATAATGGGAATAGCCCCTCAGCAGGCCTCCTGTGCCCTGGGGCTGCCTGTAGCCACATCACATGCTCCAGCCACCCTTTGAAGTGTCACTGGGGCTGGCCTTTCCCTCTGCCACTTTTCCTCTCCCATCTTCCCTCTGTCCATCTCACACTGGGCAGGGCTGTTCAGTCCCACCAATAGGAACTTGCCTCTCCCACCACTGCAGTAGGGCAGGGAAAGGGTCTTGACTTTCTGCCATAGCAGGGGTTCCAATAGTGAGCACCCTGCAAAGCAGCAGGGTGGTCCTATTACTTGCAGCCCAAGGCACCATAACCAATGACTGGCAGCCACAGTGAGTTCCATTCCTGGTCTTGACAGTCCTGGACTCTACTTGTCCCCTCTTCTTCTTCCTCAAACCTCCAACCCCATGAACCTCCTGTCACTCCAAAAGGAAGACAGAGGCCATCCTGTCGTCCACTTGGCACGTGTTTGTTGAGTTCCCACTAGATGTGGGTGTGAGATTCAGCTACAGACAAGACCATGGCAATCCCTGTGTGGTGGGGTAGCAGTCACAGCTCAGAGCACCTGACAGTAGCCTCCAGGGTCCCAGAAGGTCAAAGGTCACATTTTTCTCTGAAAACTTCACACACATGTCCATCACCTCCTCCACTCTGGGCATAGCCCCCACCCCCAGGCCACCTGGTGTTCTCTCCCCAGCCAGGACACTGCTGCCTCCTGACCCCAGATAAACATGGCTCCCTCCTCTTTGTCTCTATGCACCCCCTCCCTGCCTGGGCTCTAGGGCCCAGAGTCCAACTTCACCCCTCTCTGCCCAGTCCTGGTGGTGTGCTGACCAGCTCTGTTTGTCCAGCAGCAGGGGTTGCACTGCTCTTGGGATGCTCTGCTGCATGATCATGACTTGTTTCATTTGAGACAAAAGATGCAAACAGAGGGTGAGTCGCTCATAAAATACTGGAAAATACCAAGGAGCAGATAAAAATCATGTCACCTCACCGCCCCGTTACAGAAACTGCTCATTCACCAGAGCCTCAAGCTGCCCAGGAAGGGCCTTCCGGAGTGATCAGGGACAGGAAGACAGATGTGGGCTCAGTGTCACGGATGTCACTCTCCCAAGGCCCTTGCTCACAAGCCCTGTAGCTTTTCATTTCCATGGTCACATGTGGTACCCTGCTAGTGGACACCAGGCCTTCTTGGTGCCTCAGTTCTTGGCTAAGCCTAGGTGTGACCACGAGGGGCCCCTCCCGTGGGATGCCCTCCAGGGAGCTGCTCATGGACTGGCCAAGGTGCCAGCTCCATCAGCTGGACTTTCTCCCCTCTGCCTCCAGTAAGTTACTTGTCCTCATAACTCTATCCCTACTTCCAGAATGACCAACTGACAAACAGCATGGTCAGATGAGTGTTATTTATAGGGAATGTATCTTGTCTTTTTAGGCCATGGTGCACTTGGTGCTCACCAAAATCGAGGGTGACCCTGTGCTGGTGTAGACCTCTGGGTCTTTTAAATAGGCAGGAGCAATGTCCAGCCTGTCTTGGTTCTCCTCTCTGAACGCCATTACCTGGTGCTGTGTTGCTTTATGGCTTCCCTTTCTGTCCCAGTCCAGGACCTGAACAGAGATCTCCAGGATCCTCCAGATGTCCAGGGGACTTCCCAGACACAGCCAGCACCTTTCCCTCCAAGCCTCTGGGCAGCACAGACTGCAGCCCACTCTGGAGACCCCTTCCTTTCCTGCAGTGCCCAAGAGTGACCTCTTTGTTGGGGGGGGGGGGGCTCACACATCTTGCAACTTAAGGACAATAGGGAATCACAAACTTCTAATTCCTGTCATTTCCCTTGGAATGAAGGTCTGACCATGTCTGCTGGGTCTGCCTCCTCACAGCAGTGGCCAGGCCTCCAGCCTGGGTGTACGTCCATGGTCACACTCCCGAGACCCACTGCCTCCAGCACCCCAGATGTCTCCACTAGCTTTGACTGTGCTGAGAGCCTCAACCATGGGGCTGGGGAACAGGGTCTCAGAATCCCACCATGCTCACATGGGGAAAATGAGGCTCAGAGGAACACACAAAGCTTCTTAGAGCTCTGCCAGGAGCTGGTTCTGTGTGGGACGGTGGATGAAAGTGGCTTGAGAAAGAGTGAGAGCCAGCGATCTGGGGTGGGACCCAAGGTTGGAGCTGCCCTGGGCCACCCTGCAGGATGATGAACCTCTTGCAAAGGCATAACACGAGCTCTGGCTCTCCTAACTAGGTCCCTGCTAGCCTCCTGGGCTGGGAGCTGAGAAGGGGATGCCCTGGGACCTTGAAGGCACAGGGAAGGGTGCGCGTAGGGCTGCACTCACAGGTGTGGGTGTGGGGGTACCCTTCCTATCTGCACCATGGCTGGGCTGGGTGGGCTATGCAGGGAGTGCTTGTCCTAATCCCCGCTTTAAGGTCCTTAGCACTGGGGGTTCGTGGCTAAGGTTCTTTGGGTGTAGCCAGGCTTTCTAGAGATGTCTTGGAAAACAGGCAACTTCTTTTTCTCTGGATAGCAGAGATCTTTAAAACCTGCTAGGGCACCCTGAGGAAGCAGAAGGTAATGGGGAGGGCTCAGAGAGAGGCAGCCCTCAAACCCACCCTGCATCCGGAGCCCACCGCGGTCGCCACAGAGTTTGCATAGAAACATTTTCGATCCCTCCAGCCTGGCCCCAGCCACCCACCCAGGGATGAGGCTATGTCCACAGCGCTTACACACCGGAATTAAAGTTCCTGGGCGGGGCAGGCTGGCGGGGCCACCTGAAATCCCTGGGGCGCTACGTGCACGGGCGCTATGGCGCGTGGGGTCCTCTGCCATGTGGCGCTGCTCTGCGCATTGGGCCTCGGCCTGGGTCAGCACCCCACCGGGAGCCTGAGCTGCGGTCCCGGCCGCCTCCTTCATGGGACAGGGACAGACGCGCGCTGCTGCCGCTCCTGCACCTCCAGTAAGGCTCAGCCTGTGGCGCCCCCTCCTGAGTCAGATCAAATGGCTTTTGCCTAGGGAGGGTGGGTGCGGGGCAGCAGCAGAACAGTGGGCAATGGGTCCTGGTGCCAGGAGCAGGGGTGGGGCAGGGAGATACCCAGAGGGTCTGGGGTCCAGAGGTCCTGCTGGAGGATGAGCAGAGTATGCCCTTAACCATCACCCAGGTTTGGAGTCCAAGCACCTTCTTCTGCCTTATCCCCTGCGTCTGCCCAGCAGTTGTGGGTGATGGGGCAGCTGAGACAGGACAGACACCAGGAGATGCTTACCAGGGTTTGGGGGATGGGAAGAGAATGTTCCTATGTCTTGATGTGGCTGGTGAGGGTCCTATGTCTTGATGTGGCTGGTGCAGTGGGACAGGCAAGTGGCCTTGAGGCATCTATGGGGATAGAGGGGGCAGTGCAAGGCAGAAAGCAAGGAGGGTATATCCCAGGCCCAGGGTCCTCAAGAGGCCCCAGCAGGGATGTACCCAGTCATATGCAAAGTCACAGTCACAGGGTGGGGGCAACTTCAGAACATGGAGGGGTGCAACCAGGCCACATAGCTGAGCAGCTGGGCAAAGCACATGGTCCTGCTTCCCAGACTGTGCTCTCTGGGGGTGGGGACCTGACACCCCCCCCCACTCATTCCGAGGGCTGAGATAAGCCATGGGGGGAGACTCTGCCTAGCTGCTGAGAGACTGGCTTGTCCCCTGCCTAGCTCAGGAGGGCTGTCCAGAGTGGGACTGCGTGTGTGTCCAGTCTGAATTCCACTGTGGAGACCCTCAGTGCAAGAGCTGCAAGTATCACCCCTGCCCACCAGGCCAGGAGGTGCAGCCTCAGGGTATGTTGGGGGCTTCTGGGGGTCACTATGAGTGCCTGAGCAGGCCAGGGCTTTGACGGGGGTATGGGGGTCACTGAGCCCGAGCTTATGGAAGCAGCAAAGGGACACATCCTCTGGGTGGTCACCTGTGTCCTGGGTCGGGCAAGACCCGCAGAGACTTTCATTAAATAGACAAAGTGGGGGGCCATTCTTCTGTGGACCTAGGCCCCAGATGGACCCCTGAACTGGCCTGACCCCTCCTCATCCATCCCTCAAGGCTCCACAGCCTGTTTGTCTGTCTGTCCCTAGGGAAATTCACTTTTGGCTTCAAGTGTGTCGACTGTGCAGTGGGGACCTTCTCCAGGGGCCAAGAGGGCCGGTGCAAGCCTTGGGCAGAGTGAGTCTTGGGTGGGCTTCCAGTAGCTGGGCAGTCAAGGCCATTCCTGTCCCTCCCAGTGTGGTGATCCCCAACAAATAGCTCACAGCATAGCAGAGTGAGAGACAGGGCTGACAAATTCTGTGTCCATGTGTCTCAGCTGCCCCCAGTTTGGGTTTCTCACCACATTCCCTGGAAACAAGACGCATGACACTGTGTGCATTCCGGAGCCGCTGCCCACACAGCCACAGGGCCTGCTGGCTATCGTGCTCCTTGCTGTGGCCACCTGCATCCTTGTCCTGACCACCACTCAGCTCGGGCTGCACATCTGGCAGCTGAGAAGGGAACGCGTATGCTCCCGAGGTCAGTGGTGCAGTTGTGCCCAGGGGGAGGTGGGCCCCTGGCTGCCCATTGACTGAAGCTCTTTGCAGAGACCCAGCAACTTCTAGAGGTGCTGCCACTGGCTGAGGACACCTGCAGCTGCCAATTCCCTGAGGAGGAGCGTGGAGAGCGGCTGGTAGAGGAAAAGGGCCAGCTGGGAGACCTGTGGGTGTAAGCCTGGCCATCCTTGCAGGCAGCCAGACCCCAGGCCAGACCCTTCCAGGAGGTCACCTAGGCTGACCCTCTGGATTCTATGTCCTGCTCTGGGCCTGGCCCTGCTCCTCTGACAGTGGAAGTGGGTACAGGATGATGACAGAGATGAGTCCCCACACCTTGCAAAAGGGCAGCAGCCATGGTTGGGCCCTGAGGAAGGGACAGATACAGCTGCGGCGGGACAGATACAGCTGTGTCTGCCTTCCACTGTCGCTGACCCTGCTGGTATAGGGTCTGTGGGTCCCTGATCCCTAGGATGGGAGACCATGCCTGTGGGTGTGCAGCAGCACAGGACCTGGCTGCAAGTGGCATCCAATAAACAATTGCTCAGTGAGCTGGGTGCACATATACTGTGGATGGCACAGGGAGGGGAGGGTGCCCATCCTCAAAGCTCCCAGTATGGGGGATATGGGGCACAGCTGGGGGCCATTCCAGTCCTGGGCATAGTACTTGGTGGGGGACCCTAGGGCTCAGAGGGCCTCCTGGAGGAGGGGAGGTGTTCGTATCCAAGCCCTTCACCTAATTGTCTTCCCAGTACACCCTGAGACAGCTGAGTCCTGGCCTCTGTGTACACAGGGTACCCATGAGACAGCTGAGTTTTTGCCTCCGTACTGAGAGCCCCTGGAGACTCTGGTCTCTGGCTGCGCACCCTGCTGGCCCTTTTGGAACACTGGCTCTTGTTTCTGCCCAGAGCCCAGGGCTCAGTCGGCTTCCATGCCTGGGACTTTCTGATGAGTGAGAGGCAGTCCCAAGATAGCCTGGCTTTGGCCCTCTCTCCAAGGCCTGCTGCCACATCACCTGCCTTGGGGCAAGCACTGGGGTTCTGCCCCATGACCATCCTCCCAAGCCCCCTCTCTGGCTCTCAGTACTATCTGATAGGAGCTGCTGGCAAAACCCTGCAAGGAGTGGCAGGCCAGCCAGTGGAGGCCAGTCTCAGCAGCACCCTCATGGCCACCAGGCTTTGGCCCCAGTGCCCCATCCCATGATGTCCCCTCACCCTCTAGTCAGTTCCCCCTGTGCAGAAGGCAGTGGCCCAACTCACAGCAGGGAGGTGGAGGAGAGAGGGCCCCTCCATAGGACCCAGAATGTGAAGAGCCAAAGCCACACAGGCACACCTGAGAATGTGCTGGACAGTGGATAGTGGACAGTGAACATTCTGGGAGGAGGGGCCTCTACAACTCACTCCAGACTTTTCTCTGGTGGGAAACACTTTATCAGGTAATCCAGAGGTGAGACAGAGGCAAACATCAGCTAGTTGAAAAGAAGATGCATGGCAGGGCTGGACCTGAAACAGGGGAAGGCACCGCCTGCCAAACAGGTGGGGGTGTTCCGGGAAAGAGGTGCTGAAACGACAGGACATGCCCAGAACCGCTGCCACCCTTGCCTCTAGGCCCAGCCTCTGTGCTGGCCAAGCTCTGCCTACGCTCCGCCCACCCATCCCCCTGGGCTAGCCGTCTCCCTGGGCGCCTGGTAGGCCCCACCCTGACGCGAGGGCCAGGGGCGCCAGCGGCTGGGACCTTCCACAGAAAGCCCCACAGGCCCCAGCGTCTGGGCTGACTCAGCGTGGAAACTAAGCAGGTGGCGGCTGCCTGGGGGAGGCGGGGATTCCCAGCAGGGCACTAGCACAGGGTCTCCAGCGCTGCCCTACAGGATTTGCTTTGAGTCTGCCCCACCCATCGACAGGAAGGGTCTGGGGTACAGAGGCTCCCACCAGGACAGGAGGTGAGACCAGACAGCTTGCAGGGCAGAGACCAGGGGTGTTGGGATGAGAAGCTGTTGAGAGACTCCGCCATCGCCCAGGTACTCAGGTGAGAAGACAGCTCCAGGCCTCCTCTTCCTCAGTTGTGAGCAGGTGTACATTCACCCGCACAGCTTGTCAGCCTCTCCAAGGAGAGACTGCCTCTCCCAGGCCAGCTCTGGCCCTACCCTTGCAGTCTCTCACCACAGCACCCTCCAACCCCCAGGGTTGGACTTGGTATATTTTGTTCAGCCTCAGATAAGGGCTCAGAGGCCACCTCTATGTCCAGAAATGCTTTCAGCAGCAGGAGGGGCTCCCCAACACAGCCCCCAGCACTTCCTTCCTGAGATCTAGAGAGACCTAAGGCTGGGGCAATAAGGGGACCCCTCCCCAGATGAAAGTGGACACCAACCACTCCCAGCTCTAGTCCTAGGACAATTACAGGGGCCCCTTGAGGGACAGTTGATCCTGGGCTGTCCTCAGCTGTTGGGGTATGTGCCCATTGACCAGGTGGGTATAGATGCCAGGGCTGGCTACGCAGGGGTCCTGACCAGGACCTGGGCCATCATTCCCATCTCCTCCCTCTATTAGTCTTGCTCCTCTAAGTCAGGTCCCCACCACCATGGACAGCAGCTGTGCTGGGTGGGAGAAGGGCAGTTATCTGCCTCCCATGAATCCCATCTTCCCAGGAAGAGTCAGGAATTTGGGCTCTTCCTGCCCCACTTCTTTAAGATCTATTTCCAGAGAAGGGTGGCTGGAGTGGGTTGGGATGAGGAGAGCTCCATGGAAATGCACTCTCCAATTCTTCAGGGCTCCACTGTTTTTTTGTTGTTGTTGTTGTCATAGGCAGGTCCAGGCTGGGTTTGAACCTGGTGGTGTATGTGGCTGGCGCCCTAGCCACTGAGCTACAAGTGCCGAGCCACTCCACTGGCTCTTTATCTGCCTGAAGGTCCTCAGCAGACCCCAGGCCCTGGCCCAGTGAGGCTCCAGGGGGTTCTGGGTGGGGGAGTCTGTGGGACCACAATCTGGAGATGACAGGGCTGTCTGAGCAGCTTTATTCCCCACATCCTCTGAAGGTGGAAGGCACTCCCTTCCTGCACCCACAGGACTCCAAGATTCACCCCTGGAGGTCAGGGAGATGGAAGGGGGAAGAAGGGGAGGGGAAAAGCAAGAGGAGGAGAAGGGGAGAAAGGAGGGAAAGAGGAAAAAGAAGGGGAGAGAGATTGGGAGGGGAGACAGATCCTTGGGTCAGCTGTTGGAGCCCATTTATCTTGGATCTCCCTATGAAGCCACCCTGGCCCTGCTGCCAACTTGGACCCTGAGAGGGACCCTGTCCATTTGTGCTGTGCCGGCTGCTGGTCACATCATTTGCTTATTGGAGGCACCTTGTTCTTGTCAGATACCCAGGGGCCACAGGTCCTCCATTGCCCTACAGCCTGTCTCTCCCTAGAGGTCCATGCCATTCTTGCCTAATAGGCAAGTGCACCTGGGCTGGGCAGGTCTGGGGGAGGATTCAGATGGGGGTGAGGTTGTGGCCATTGCCCCTGCCAAGGCGTGAACAACAGTGGTTCCTGGGAAGCCGTTTTTATTGACATCTAGGCTCTCACTGGGCACCAGGGACCTGAGAGCAGCCTACAGTCCAGGCCTTTGGGGAAGCCCCCAGACAGGGGCAGGGGCTTAGGAGAGACAGGTCATTGCCACCATCCACTTCTCATGTCCCAAGCCAAGCAATAACACATCTTATGACAGCAGGGAAAGCATCTCTGTGAGGTGACTGTGCTGACAGCTTGAGGCCCCTGAACATGGAGTGCAGCCCCGTTATAGGGGGTGAGGAGAGCAGGAATGTTCTGTGACAGTCATAATGCCACTATGGGACACAGCCCTGATCAGGGACTTTGACACTACCCATGAGGCTTCAGGTGGCACAGAGGGGTGTCAAGGGAGCAAGAGCAGACAGTTACTGGGAAGTAACCCCAAGATAACATGTCCATGTAGCAACCTTGGATGCTACTGACCCCAAAGAGGATGTGTGGGTTTACCAAACCTGAGTGCTCAGCCCACAGGAGGCTGGCCTTCACCTCTCTGGGTGCAGGCTGCAGGAGAGGCTGTGGCAGAGCTTGGCCCTTCGCAGAGGGCCCCACATCTGTGCTGGGGACTCAGGGCTCCTGGCTCCTTATCACAGCAGCAAGTGTGAACTTCCTGCCTCTCCCCTGTGATTCCACAATTGCAAGCTGATGGGATAAGTGTGGTGGAGTGGGCAGGGTGGGTGGGTGGCTCCTGGCTTCCCACTGGGCTCCTTCCTTGGTTTGCCCCATGTCCACTTTTCTCTCTGCCCCAGTCCCCTCCATCAGCCCTTCTCACCCCTCCTGGTCTCCAGGCCAGCAACATCTCAGTAGATGGTGACCTCTAGTGGTGCGAGGCCATTGTATCCCAAGGCTTGGAGCCTCCATCCCCTTGGGGTCCCACCCTTGCTACAAGGCAGAGTAGGGACCAGTCCTGCCATTCGTCTGGGGCCCAGGCAGGTCAGGGCAAGGAGTTTGGGACTTGGTGTGACTCTTTGGGGGCAGGCACACTAGGTGTGGGCCAGTGGCAGGACTTGGGGGATACAAAGGCCTTGCTAGCAGCTAGTGGGAGAAGCCTCTGTGCTCCCGTTTTGGGTAGGGGAGGCGGCTGAGGGGGCAGGGCAGCAAGGAGACCTTGGCTTGGGCCACCTGGTGGTGGTGGTGGTTGGGGACATCTCAGAAGCCCTGAGCTGTTAGAGTGCTGGATTCCACACAGGAACTGACTGGCCAGTGCATGTCCTTTGTTGTTTTTTGTTGCCCACAGCAGAGTCCTGGGGCCTCTAGAGGAATAAGGGGGAGCAGTGAAGCTGTGGACCACCCAGCTGGTGCTTTGAGGCCAGGAGAGAAAGGCGCTGTGCAGGGCAGGGTGCATGAGCCCTGGTGGGGGGGCAGGGAGTCCTGGGGCACTCTTCTCTGGAGGTCAGAGGGGTCTCAGAGCTTTTCCTGGGGAAACCAGGCTGTGGCGGTCAGTGTGGTGGTGATGGTCACAGGAGGATACAGGGCCATGAGGGGCACAGGCGATGGGTGGGAGCCCCGGACCTGGTAGGGGGGCACTGTCCCTCCCTGCAAGACAGGCTCCCCCCAGTACTCCACGTAAGGACAGGTCCCTGAGGTGGGGGCAGGGGGATGTTGGGGCTGAGGGAAGGGCGTGGGTGGGCGGGGAGCATCGCTGGGTCCGTGTGGGCGCCCAGGGTGGGCGTGCGCTCGAGGGAGGAGGGCCCGGGGCGGCGGGGCCCGCCTGACCCGTTGCGGAGGCCGAGTTTGTATCAAAGTAGCCTTTATAGGGCCCAGAGGACTCGACGGTTCGGCGGGGCGCTCGCAGCCCGCCCGCTACGAACCCCGGTGGCTCGCGCTCTTGCGCTCCTCCTCAGCTGTCCCCGGCGACAGCTCCCGCCCCGGGTGCCCGCCGCCCGCTCGCTGCCGCTCCGCGCCCGAGGCCTCGGGCTCCCCGCTGAGGTCGGGGTCGGACGGCTGGGGGTGCCGCGCCGCCGAGGGGGGCCGGCCGGGCGCGCCGCTCAGGCCCCGGGGCGGCGCGGGCCTGCGCGCGCCCAGCCGGTCCGCGGCGCGGGGAGCGGGCGGGGGCGGCTCGGCGGATGCGGCCTCGCACGAGGGCCAGAGCGGCGGCTGCGGGCGGGTCCAGCCGCGCAGGCCCCCCAGGCGCGGCCACAGGTCTCCCTCGCCGTTGTGGAGGAGCACGAAGCGGCGCTGCGATAGCAGGGGCAGCATCTTCTGGCTGCGCAAGCTCTTCTGAAAAGTCTCCAGCGCCAGGTCTGCGGGTTACATACGGGGTCAGTGGGGGGCATCGGCGAGGGACGGGGCGCAGGGGAACAGGAGGAGAGGCAGCAAGGGGTGGGGAAGAGGTGGGGGGGCCGCCTGCGGGGAAGGCTGGGCAGAGCCAGACTCGTGGGGGCCCCGAAATTGAGAAGAAGGTA
This sequence comes from Arctocebus calabarensis, assembly GCA_963573935.1. NCBI lineage: Eukaryota > Metazoa > Chordata > Mammalia > Primates > Lorisidae > Arctocebus > Arctocebus calabarensis. The sequence continues at coordinate 48,427 of CAUYON010162125.1, read as the reverse complement.
GGGTGCGCGCCCGTTACTGGGCAGGCAGCTGGAGGCGTGTTGAGGGTGTGGTGATGGGGACTGTCCAGGGGCTCACCCAGGGTCTCCATGACCACGCCAGGGACCACCTCCTTGAGGACTTCACAGTTGGTGTGTAGAGCAGGGTTGGAGTTCATCTCCAGCAGCCACACCTGGGCAGAACACTGTTAGCACCTCTCCCCCGCCCTCCCTCACGTCCCCCACCACCCTGCGCTGGCCAGCGGGAGGCAGAGACCCAGGCCTGCATTCATCCAGGGACTCTGGGAAATCTCTTTTCTACAGCCTCACTACCTCTGTTTGCCCACTGAGGCTTTGGGATGCTGAGGGTCTGGTCTGGTCTCAGGGTGCCCTGAGGTGGGGGTGTATATCATTTCCACCTGTGGTAGGAGCTAAGCTTCAGGGACACATCCAAGGCTGGGTGCAGGCAGGGTGGGGTCTGAGTCCACCCCAGGGGCCTGCTTGTGTGGTTAGGGTGTGCAGGTGGCCCTGCCTCCTTGTATCTGCCTACCAGGCCCAACCTGCCCAAGACAGTACCTTGAAGTTCTCATCAATCAGGAAGTCACAGCCAATGAGGTCGAAGTAGCCTAGCTTGCACTCCAGCTTGGATTTGACTGCCAGGAAGCAGTGGGCCATGATCTGTTGCATCCGCTTCTGAGAGTGAGGCAGGGAGGGCACCCTGATTACACTGCCAGGCCTGGACAACCACACCTGCACTCCTGCCGCACGCTGACTTGTATGGTCACACCTACCCACACTCTTGTGCTCTCAGAGTCATAAACTATAGCCAGAAACTCAGTCTACAAACCCACGGGAATTCCTACTATATATATGGTAAGTATGGGGTTGAGGAAAACTTGAGAGAACTCTCTGCTCTTGAGCTCCTCACTCATAGTAGGAGAGATTTAACTCTTGTTAAGAACAGTGACCTTTTACTTTTAAATTGGAACTAAATGATCAACATGCATGTATATATAGGCAGTAAAATTCAGTGGAAATCAAGCAGGTGGGAGGAGGTACGAGAGAATAGGTAAATTCACACTCAGCAGATACAGTGACATTATCTGGGGACAATTATAACCCGGACTCAAACTGTGTCCAAAAGTAGTGCATGTAACCAAAATGTTTGTATTCCTATAACATTCTGAAATAAATTTTAAACAGGTTATCCCAAAAGCATAAAAAAGAACAGTGACCCTTGTTGTATTTTAACTTGTTCTAGTTAGTTTTATCCCCTGCTTCCCAGCTCAGTGGTAGTCTTGAAAAGTAACAACCTGAATCCCTAGTACTGAAGATATCAGAACAGACCTCATTTATAAAGAGTTATCTCATATCAAACACAATAGTTTCTTGGAAGATCCCACTTGAAAGCACTAAAGGCTCTCACTGAGAAGATCAGTGAGGAGACAGTAATTATAAAAGGGAACAAAAATAGAAATTCTGGAGTTGAAAAGTATAATTGGCTCGGCGCCTGTGGCTCAACGGGCTAAGGTGCCAGCCATGTATACCAGAGCTGGTGGGTTTGAATCCAGCCCGGGCCCGCCAAACAACAATGATGGCTGCAACCAAAAAATGGCCAGGCGTTGTGGCGGGTGCCTGGAGTTCCAGCTACTTGGGAGGCGGAGGCAGGAGACTTGCGTGAGCCCAGGAATTGGAGGTTGCTGTGAGCTGTGATGTCACTGCACTCTATCCTGGGTGACAGCTTGAGGCTCTGTCTCAAAAAAAAAAAAAAGAAAGAAAAAAGAAAAGTATAATTGACCATTTGCAGTTGCTCATGCCTGTAATCCCAGCACTTTGGGAGGCTGAGGCAAGAGGATTGCTTGAGGCCAGGAGTTCAAGACCACCCTGGGCAACATAGTGAGACTTCATCTCTATAAAATATAAAAAAGAAAAATTAGCCAGACATGATGGGGCATGCCTACAGTCCCAGCTACTCCAGGATGAGGCAGGACGGTTGCTTGAGCCGAGGAGTTCAGGGCTGCAGTGAGCTATGATTGTGCCACTACACTCTAGCCTAGATGAGAGTGACCAGCTGTCACAAAAAACAACAAAAAAACATAAAACCAAAATGTCCATCAACTGATGAGTGGACAAAGAAAATGTGATATATATATATATGTGTGTGTGTGTGTGTGTGTGTGTGTGTGTGTGTGTAAATAAATATACACACACTACAAAAAAAATGAAAGATATAATGTCTTTTCTAGCAACTCGGGTAGAGAACCATCTCAGGAATGGAAAAACAAATAGCACATATTCTTACTTATAACTAGGAACTAAACAAGGTATACATATGGTCATAAATAGGTATAATAAACATTGGAAAGTAAGAAGAGGGACCATATTTGAGTGAGGGATAAAAATATACCTATGGGTACAACATACACTATTCCTTTTTTTTTTTTTTTTTTGAGACAGGGTTTCATTTTGTCACCCTCAGTAGAGTGCTGTGGTGTTACAGCTCACAGCAACCTCACACTCTTGGGCTGAAGCGATTCTGTTTCCTCAGCCTCATGCGTAGCTGGGACTACAGGCACCCGCCACAATGCCTGGCTATTTTTAGAGATGAGGTCTCGCTCTAGCTCCGGCTGGTCTCAAATTTGTGAGCTCAAGCAGTCCACCTGCCTCAGCCTCCCAAGTGCTAGGATTACAGGCGTGAGCCACTGTGCCCAGCAACATACACTATTCTTACGATAGGGACACTGAAAGCCCTGATACAAGTCATCTATGTAACCACAACAACAATAACAACCAAAGTATAACTGAATAAAAACTCACCAGAGGAGCTCTGTTCTAGTAGAAGAACAGAAAGAAAAGTGAATGAAGAAGAATAAAGCCTCAGAGATCTATGGGCAGGACATCATCAAGTAGACCAACATATGTACAATGGGAGGCTCAGAAGGAAAGGAGAGAAAAGGTCAGAAAGAATGTTGGAAGAAATGATGGCAGAAACTTCCCAATTTGATGAAAAACATTAATCTGCACATTCAAGAGAAGCTCAATGAATTCAGAGGTAGGAAAAACTAATATCAGTGGCTCACACCTGTAATCCTAATACTGTGGGAGGCTGAGGCGGGTGGATCGACCGAACCTGGGAGTTTGAGACCAGTTTGAGCAAGAGCAAAACCCTGTCTCTAAAAAAAATAGCCAGGTGTTGTGGTGGGCGCCTGTTGGGACTACAGGCTGAGGCAAGAGAATCACTTGAGCCCAAGAGTTTGAGGTTGCTGTCACACCACGGCACTCAACTGAGTGAGACTCCATCTCAAAAAAAAAAAAGAAAGAAAAAAAAAGGAGAAATTAAGACATTTCCAGAAAAACAAAAACAGAGCTAGACCTACCCCACAGTCTTTTGTGCTGAAATGAAGAGACATTGGATGGCAACTTGAATTCAGTACAGATAACTATATAGTTAACTATAAAGGACAAGCATAAAAGTATTTTTGTTTCTAATTGCACTTTTCTAAAGGACACAAATGTATAGAGCTGTAATTTGTGACAATAACAGCATAAGAGAGATGGAGCTATGTAGGAGTAGGACTGTTTTTTTCTTTTTTTTTTTTTTTTACTTGTGAAGCTTCCAAGCAAGAGCAGTAATATTTTTAATATTTTTGTATACTATTGAAAGTAACTTGGTATTAATGTGAACTAAATTTTTTTGTTTGCTTGTTTGTTTGGTTTCATTTTTTGAGATAGAATCTCACTTTGTCACCCAGGGTAGAGTGCCATGGTGTCAGCATAGCTCACAAGCAATCTCAAACTCCTGGGTTCAAGGGATTTTCCTGGCTCAGCCTCCCAAGTAGCCTGGGGTGTCAGGTATGTACCACCCCACCTGGCTAGTTTTTCTAGTTTTAGTAGAGACAGGGTCTTGTTCTTGCTCAGGCTGGTCTGGAACTCCTGAGCTCAAGCAAGCCACCCCTCCCTTGGCCTCCCAGAGCGCTAGGGTTATAGGCATGAGCCACTGCACCCAACCCTGAAATAAATTGTTATAAATTGTTATGTTAATGGTAATCCCCAGGACAGTCACCAAGAAAATAATTCAAAAATGTATATTAGGCCTGGCGAAGTGGCTCACTCCTATAATCCTAGCACTCTGGGAGGCCAAGGAGGGTGGATAGCTTGAGCTCAAGAGTCAAGTTCAGGATCAGCCTGAGCAAAAGTGAGACTCTATCTCTACTAAAAATAGAAAAACTGAAGCAAAAGGATCACTTGAGCCCAAGATTTGGAGGTTGCTGTGAGCTATGATACCACTGCACTCTACCCAGGGCAACAACTTGAGAATGTATCTCAAAAAAAAAAAAAGAAAAAAAGAATGTATAGTCAAGGCTGGACACATTGCTCATGCCTGTAATCCTAACACTCTGGGAGGCTGAGGTGGCTGAATTGCTTGAGATCAGGAGTTTAAGACCAGCCTGAGCACGTGTGAGACCACCTCTCTACTAAAAGTAGAAAAAAACTAGCCAGGCATTGTGGTACACCCCTGTAGTCCCAGTTACCCAGGAGGCTAAGGCAAGAGAATTGCTTGAGCTCAAGAGTCTGAGGTTGCTGTCAGCTATGGCACCACAACCCAGGGCCACAGAGTGAGACTTGACCCCCCCCCCCAAAAAAATACAGTAAAATAAATGATAAGGTAGGCTTGGTGCCTGTGACTCAACAGGCTAAGGCGCCAGCCACGTACACCTGAGCTGGCGAGTTCGAATCCAGCACGGGCCCACCAAACAACAATGACGGCTACAACCAAAAAATGGCTGGGCGTTGTGGCGGGCGCCTGTAGTCCCAGCTACTTGGGAAGCGGAGGCAAGAGACTCGCTTGAGCCCAGGAATTGGAGGTTGCTGTGAGCTGTGATGCCATAGCACTCTACCCAGGGTGACAGCTTGAGGCTCTGTCTCAGAAAAAATAAAAATAAATAAAAAGTAAACGATGAGGTAATTAAAATGGTACACTATTAAACACAACAAAAGGTAGTCATGAGGGAATTGAGAAACCAAAAAAGATACAAGACATAGAAAACAAATAGCAGTGGCTCATGCCTATGATCCTAGCACTCCAGGAAGCCTAGGTGGTAGATCCCTTGAGTTCAGGAGTTCGAGACCAGCCTGAGCAAGAGTGAGACCTCATCTCTAAAAATACTCAGCCTTGTGATGAGTGCCTGTAATCTCAGCCACTCAGGAGGCTGAGGTAAGAGATTCACTTAAGCCCAACAGTTTGAGATTGCTATGAGCTATGATGCCATAGCACTGTACCAAGGGCAGCAAAGTGAGACTCTGTGTAAAAAAATAAATAAAACAAACAAATAAACAGAGGGAGCCAAAAGTTAAAAAAAAGAAAACAAATAGCAAAATAGCTGTAAATCCTGAGTAGTCAATAATTGTGTATTAAATTTAAGTGGATGAAACATTGCAATTAGCAAGCAGATTGGCAGAAAGCATAAAAAGGCCATGGTATAATGTCCACAAGAGATTTACGGACGAAAGTAGGTTAAGAGTAAAAGGATGGAAAAAGACACACCACACAAACAATAACAAAAAGGGAGCGGGGTGGCTGTACTAATACCAAAGAAAACAGACCTAAAGACAAAGTTGTTACTAGAAAAAAAAAGAATATTTTATAATGACAAATCAAAAAGATGAAATAATTATAAACATACAATGACAGAGCTTCAAAATACCCAAAACAAAACCTGACAGAACTGAAGGGAGAACAAGACTTTTCAGTATCACATTTTCAATAATGGACCTAAGATTAACAAGTAGACAGACGAGTTGAATAGCACTATAAACCAAATGAATCTGACAGTTATTGAGCACTCCCCCAACAGCAGGGGGGCGAACATTCTCTTCAAGTGCACATGGATATCCTCCAGGACAGACTATATGCTAGGACATAAAATATGTTTCGATAATTTTCAGACATTTTAAAAATATATTCTTTATATACAATAGAAGGGAATTAAAAATCAACAACAGGAGGAAAATTGGAAAAAATTTTAAAAAGTGAAAATGATATGCTCTTACACAATTAGTGCATCAAAGAGGAACTCACAAAGGAAAGCATTAAAAAACTTTGAGCCAAATTAAAATGAAAACAACACAAGACATCTTATGGGATGCAGCCAAAGCAGGGCTCAGAGGGAAATTTATAGGTATAAGCACCTACATTCAGCAAGAGGAAAGATTTCAAATCAATAGCTTTTGACCTTATTAAACTTAGAAAAATAGAAAACTAAACTCAAGTAATCAGAAGGAAAACAATCATGAAATCCAGAGTGGAAATGAATGTAACTGAAAATGAAAACAGGAAAGAAAAATCAATGAATCCAAAAGTTGGTTCATGAAAAAGATCAACAAAAATTGACAAACCCAGCTGGGCAAGGTGGCTCACACTTGTTATCTCAGCAGTCTGGGAGGCAAGGGGGGTGGTGAGCTTAGGAGTTCAAGACCAGCCTGAGCAAGAATGAGACCCCTATCTCTATTAAAAATAGAAAATCTAGCCAGGTGTTGTTGTGGGCATCTGTAGTGCCAGCTATTTGGGAGGCTGAAGCAGGAGGATCTCTTGAGCCCAAGAGTTTGAGGTTGATGTGGGCTGTGATGCCACAGTATTCTAGTCTAAGAAATAGAGTGAGACTCTGTCCCAAGGGGAGAAAAAAAAATTGACAAGCTCTTAGCTGGACTAACTAAGAACAAAGGAGAGATGACTCAACTTACTAAAATCTGGAAAGATAGACTTTATATAGATGAATAGTGTAATAAGGGAATACTGTGAACAACTTTATTAGCTAACAGATAAATGAATAACCTAGAAGAAAGGGACAAATTCCTAGAAAGACAAACTAATAAGCCAGACTCAAGGATAGAAAATCTTGAGAAATCTGTAACGAGTAAAAATTGAGTCAGTGGTAGTGCTGCTACCAATAATAAACCTTCCCACCAAGAAAGCCCAAGTGAGGCTCGGTGCTCATAGCACAGTGGTTGTGGTGTCAGCCACATGCACCAAGGATGGCAGACCCGGATCAGCTAAACAACAATGACAATTGCAACAAAAAAATAGCCGGGCGTTGTGTTGGGTGCCTGTAGTCCCAGCTACTCAGGAGGCTGAGGCAAGAGAATCACCTAAACCCAGGAGCTGGAGGTTGCTGTGAGCTGTGTGAGGCCACGGCACTCTATGAAAGGCGATAAAGTGAGACTCTGACTCTAAAAAAAAAAAATTACAAGAGGAGGAAACACCCTAACTCCATGAGGCTAGTACCATGAAAACCAAACCAAGGAAAAAAAAAAAAAAAAAAAGAATGTTATAGACCAATATTGCTTCTGACCATATGGCTTTTTATGATATAAAAATCCTCAGTAATACACTAGCAAACCAAATCCAACAAGCATATTTAAGTGATTATATGCCATTGTTTGATCCTGTTACATCAAACATCCAGAACATGGAGGCCACAGGGGCAGAGTGGGCCAGTGGCTGCAGGAGCCGAGGGGTGCAGCTGAGTGATGTCTAACTGGGACAGACTCCCTTTTGGGGGGGGTGATGAAAGTGTTCTGGAGTTATTGGTGATACTTGCACAGTTTTGTGAATATTAAGAACCGGTGACTGTATACTTCAAAATGGTGAATTATCTTAGTGGAGAAGTAGGGAGATAGCAGGAATGTGTTTGGAGAGACCATGGCTGCCTGCTGCGTGGGCCTGACCAGAACAGGTGGGCAGCCTCTCTGTGGAGCGCCAGCTTTGCACTGAATTGTTCCACTTTCCTTAATGCCAGAGTTGGTTGAAGTGTCCCGTAGAAAGTAACTGCAAAATTAACACACCCCACCTCAAAGGACCCTTAACTAGACATCCTCTCCTGCATTTGGGACAGAGGACTGCTCCCTGCCCTGCTCAGGTTGTCCTTCCTAGTTGAGAATCTGTAATCAGTAAGAAGTTAAACTTTCACACTGTGGTTGTGACACTGAAGCTAAGTCTGCCTTACAGCTCCTCCAGGGAGGCCCCCAAAAGGAACCCCTACGGGTGGACACCTGGTGGTTGCTGGGGTGGAAACTATGCCCTGCCTGCCCTGACTGTCCCACCTATCCCCAGGTGGTGTGCAGTGGCAGACACACCGTGAAGGTGGTGAAGACCCAGTCTCTGGGGAGGCCCTTGGCCTTCCTGAAGTGGTCATTGATGTAGCGGTTGAGGTGGTCCATGCTCCACACCGTGTCTTCTTTGAGCAGCACATACAGGGGGCTCTTCTTCTGCATGAACTGGGGGAACAAGGGCAGTGCCTGGGGACCCCAGAACACCCAGCCCTCACTGAGGGCCCATAAAGAAAGCCTTCTCCAGACCTAGCCCCCCACAGAGATGCCCTCAGCTCTCATGAGGGACCCCTAGCCTGAACTGTTCCAAGTAGGACCCTACCCCCAGGATCCCCCCCACCAGGTCCTCAATAGCCCTCCTGAAACCCCTGCACCTGCCCACTGTACCCACTAGAAGGCCAGATGGTGGAGGGGCTGCAGGATCCAGACAGGTGTTAGGAGACAGTGCTGACTGTAGACAGGGCCCAGATTTCTTGGACCTGACTGCCCTGGGCCTACATCTATCACTGAACCTTCCTCTGATCTCATCACAAAGCTGCAGGTTATGGCCTTACCTGTGGGGGACCCTCACCTGGTTGGTCAAGTGGCCACTGAGGTCGTTGGAATGGGGATCGTAGAGGTTAAGGGTGAGGCGGGCATAGCCATGGCCAAAGAAGACCATAAAGGGCATGGCGCAGGCAATGACCAGGTAGGAGCGCACGTCGAACTTCTTCCCACCCAGCAGCAGTGGGTTTTGGATGTACCTGGGGGCACCCGTGGGGGCTGCTGTGGCTGAGCCATTTCCTTAGTGCCCCACCATTGGGCCCAGGTGTGACCTCTGGATGAACATATGTCCATGGTAAGGGATCATTTCTGAGCCCACTGAGTGTGTCTGGGGTGCCCCAGGGTTCACCAGGAGCCTGGAGGGTGGGAGCTGTTGGAGACAGGAAGGGAGAGACCAGGCCAGGGGGAGGACCTGCTGATGACCTGGAGGGATAGCAGAGAGCTGCTGTAGCCAGAGCAGGGGTGAGGTTCTGAGGCCAGACTGAGCCCCTGTGGGAGCCTGAGGCTCTGGACCCTGCCTGGAGGTAGACCCAGCCTAAGTGCATTTTTGAGCAAGGAAGGAGTGGTCAGCTCTGGGTTGCAGGCTGGTGGGCAGGGCTGGGAGCCGGGAGATCAGCTACAGAAGATCTGCCAAGACCCAACCTCTTGTAGGACAGAGGAGCAGAGATGGGGGTGAGGGACAAACTGATCAACTCCTCCCTGACCTGTTGCCCATCCTGAAGCCATGTCTGGGGCCCAGTCTGCAGCCTGGATCTGATGTGACACCCTCTGTGTGGGGCCCAGCTGTGGTCCACACAAAGCAGCTGAGCTGGGCATTGACTGTGGCAGCTCTCCACAGTCAAGGGCTCCTTGGCCGCCTAGTTGACTGCCATTAGCCCTCGCAGCACCAGCAGGGCAGTGGGTCAGCCCTCTCAGATCAGTGCCCCTCTTGGCAACCACGCCCACCTCTGCACCACCCGAGCTTGAGGTGTCCGGAATGGCATCTTGCGGTAGATAGGGTCATCCTCCATGCTCTGGGTTTTGGCCTGCAGGGCAGCAACTTCCTCCTGGTTCCTTAGCAGAAAGATGCCTTTGCCCTGATTGGAGGCTGTGGGCTTGCAGATCCATATCTGGGTTTCTGCCAAGAGAGGTGTCTGAGCCCCAGCCCCGCCTACCCACCCGACAGGCCAGACCCGTTCACCTGCTGCACTGCCCAGGCCCCGCCCACCTACCCACCTCCTCTCCCTACCCCCCCCCACCCCGACTTGGTATCTGCCCACCCAGCCCAGGCACAGATCCTCCTGGTCTGCTCATGCTGCGCCATGCTCCAATTGCGCCCTCACCCCTCCAATGCCCCTGTTCTACCAAGGCCATAACCCTCCCCTCTCCACCCCAACCCCTTAGTCATGGCCTGGCCCACACCCAGCTCTGGCTCCACTGGCCCCTCTCCCTCCTTCCCTGACCACCCCATCCCTGCCCCAGCTCCCGTCTTGATCAGTTTCCCCATTAAGCCTTGGACCTGGGTGGTCTCACCATCAAACAGGGTGAAGAAGGCCTCTCTCTCGTCCCTGACGTCCAGACGATAAGTTTCTGGGAAAAACTCTTCCATTTTCAGGACCCTGGGGAGAGGGAGGTAGGGAGGACACCGGAGGACCGTCCCCAGGCCCAGGCTTAGACCAGCTGGAAGGAGCCCATGGCTGGGGCCTAGGCACCCACAGCTCCCCTGCACCCTGCTTGCTGCTTCCTCTGCAGGCCTTTGCTTTATCTCCTGCCAGGGGCAAGAGCATCCAGCAGCTCACCCAGCCTCCTCTAGGCCCCTGGCCTGGATGCCCAATGCCCTCCCACCTGGTTGCTCCTCTGGCTGTTCTCCCAGCCATAGCTCAGAGTGGTGTTCCCACTGCTGCGACAGGTGGTCAGCAGGGTGGACAGTGTGCATCCCTGAGTGCCCCTGGCCAGTCCAGACCTCTGACTCTACCCCACATTTTCCCTGGGTCTCTGCGTAACACAAGACATCCTTCAGTGTCGTCTGAACGGCCTCTTCCTGGGGCTTAACGCAGCTACCTCTGCGGTCTGAGGCGTCCTGGGCTGGTCCATGTCAGCTCCTCAAGGGTGGGTGCTGTGTCTTTTCCAAATCTGCACCCCAGGGGAGCCCATCCTGAGTGGCCAGCTCATAGTGTTTGGAGAATTGATTTGTGGGGGTGGGAGGCATAGATGAGTGGATTTGGGTGGAAGTAGGTGATCCAGTGGAGAGAGTGTGCCTGGGGTGGGGGGAAGGCAGCTGGGTTAGGGGAGTGGGTGGGTGGTGGGCCTGGAGGAGACCCAAGTGGGCCATGGATGGGCTCACCTGGCTAGTGTGCTGGCCTTGTTGGAGGCCCGCGAGTACTCCCGCAGGGCCCGGAGCAGCCCTATCTTGGTGGTAAGGAGCTTGTTGTTGGGCAGCTGGTACAGCAGCTGCTCACCTGGCATGACAAAGCTCTGGGCAGTGCATGGATGGCCACCACAGGCCACAGCCCTGCTGCCTCCTGCTTGTGCTGGCACCGTGCCCCATGCCCGACCCTCCTGCTACCTTCCCGGAAGCTGCAGTAGCTGTCACGGCATTTGACCTCGCACCACTTCAGCCTGTAGTCCTCCCGGCGGCTGTCATGGGTGCGCTGCCAGCCCTTGCTCTTGCAGTAGGAGCTAATTCTGGGGGGGCAGGGGGCAGCGGTGACCTGGGGTGTGGGCCCCTGGGGGGTCAGCAGTGACTTGGGGCTTGAATGGGGGGAGCAGCAGTGACCTGGGGCATGGGTCCTGGGGAGGGGGACAGAGGTGACCTGGGATATGGGGGAAGGGAGGTGGCAGGCAAGGCCCTGGGGGCAGGAGTGGGCAGGCAGGGCCCGGGGCAGCCCAGCCCACTCACATGGAGGCCCCGTTGGAGCCCCCGATGTAGAAGAAGGGACCCTGCCCGGTGCTGAGCGGCTGCTTTGGCCCCTCCAGCAGGAGCCCCTCCAGGAGGGCAGCTGGGGACCTGGCCACATCCTCTGTGTCCAGGAGGTCTGCGGGCAGGCGGGTGGTCAGAAGCCCAGGGCCTGGACTGCCCGAGCCCCACCCCCTGCCCGCAGCCCCCACCTGCGTCCTGATCCGAGAGGCCTGGCTGGCACGGGAGCCCCTCCTCTCGGCAGCTCCCCATGGGTCTCTCATGAGCCCAGCCTGTGAACAAGGGGGTGAGGCTGGGCTGGTTAGAGCCCAGACGCCCAGCCTTAGAGTGGGCAGAGTCCCAGGGGCTGGGAGCTGGAGCTGGAGCAGGGGACATGAAGGGTTGCCCTATTCTCACCCTCCTCACCAGCAGAGCAGGCTCTGTGCAGGGGATGGGCTGGAGTGGGGCAGAGCTAGAGGCTGGGAAGAGGCAGGGATGTGCCTAGAGGGCAGGGGTCACAATGTCCATGATGATGTCATGGTGGCCCACAGGGCACTGCCGGGTGGGTGGGGGGGCTGCTCTTCTTGGGGCAGGCAGGGCCGACCTCACTGTGGCCACCCAGGGTGGTGGTGCCAGCCTCTTTCCTAGCCTGGGGCCTGCCTGGCCTTCTGGGCCCAGCTGTGTGTGGGTCCAGTCCCCTTCTCACAAGCTCTCCTTCCTTGGGGATGGGGCGTGTGTCCCAGAGACCCTGGCTGGGAGTGGGGTCAATCCATTCTGCCCGTTGTTCACCTGGCGCCCAGGCCCGGCACCGCAGCAGCCGGGACCTCTTGCTCCTCTTAGAGCTGACTTGGATCCGAGTGGGTGGTCCCCAGCGGCGGAAGAAATGAGTGTGGCTGCGGGCCACTGGCACGGGGGCACCAGCACGAGGACCTCGCTGGGCAGGTGCTACCCTAGTGCCCCTGCGGGACCTCCTGGTGGCCCGAGGTCCAGGACCTTGGGTGGGGCGTCTGGTCAGGCCCTGCCTGCCAAGGGAAGGGCACCTTCGAGGCCCCTCTGCCTGTGGCTGGCTCCTGTCTGCCTGGTGGCCAAGGGGTCTGGCACCCTGTAGGAGTGAGGCTACCTCTGCATCCTCTCTGCCGGGTGAGTCCTCCCTGGCCAGTCCCATCCGTTTGGCTTTGCGAGCCTGGGAGACCACTGTAAGGAATGCAGCTGTCAGGGCCACTGGGTGGCTGCCCACTGGAGGGCCGGCCCTGAGCAGGGGTCTGCCATGCCTCTTGCCCCCACCCTACCCAGGGCGTAGCACCCCCAGCACTTTCCCTAAGTTGCCAGCCTTGGAACATGGCAGGGGATTTTTAGCTAATTGCTTGGTGGATCTTTCGGTGTCAAGCAAACAAATCAAGTTTGGGGACTTTGAAAAGAATGCAGCCGGGGAAAGGGCAAGCATAGGCATAGAGGTGCCTATGTCCAGAGGTGCAGCCTGAGGCTCCAGAGGAAGACCCAGCTGTCAACAGGCCCAACAGGTACCCAAGAGTGTTGTCTGCCTCTCCCTGCCCCAAGAGGGTGACCAAAGAGAAGAGGGCAGCAAGTAAACCCACTGAGGGCCAGAGAGCCTCAGATAGGGCCCAGAACTGGACTCTGGGGAACTGGACTCTGGCCACATCTAGCACCTGCTGCAGGGAGAGGTGCACACTTCTGCTTAGGGTGGGTGGGCAGGCATGAAGACCCCTTCCCACCCAGAGCAGGATACACCCCTACACACGCAGACACACGGACACAACTCCCTATACACGCAGACATACATAGACACTTGCAGATACCCACACACCTACCCAGACATACCCTTACACATGCACACATACCTACACATAGACACATCTACATACAAACGGACACCTACACACAGATACACCTATATACATAGACACACACAGAGGAAGCAAAAAAGAGAGGCAGAGGTGACACAGTGAGAGGGACCCACCCTGAAATGTATGGGGTCTGGGCAGTGAGCTCTGGATGTTTTTCAAATAGAAGAATAGAGAGTATGGAAAAGCTCCTGGGAGTTAAAACCACAACACCAGGACTGGAATTGAAGTAGAGGAAATTGCCCAGAAAGGAGACCCTGGAGGAGGGCCACAGGTGGGCCCAGTTTGAGCCGCAAGTGTCTGAGCCCAGGGGAGAGGGCAGGGAGGCAGCACTGCCCTCCCCTTGCCCCTTGGGGTGCAGCTGAGAGGTCCCTACAGGGCAAGGAGTGCCCTGTTTTCTGCACTTGCCAAGTGGGCTGGAATAGCAGCCTGATCAGGCCCTGCGAGGATGGTGTCTTGACACATGTGCCAAGACTTTGCCATTGCACTCAGTGCTCTGTGGCTGACGTGGTGGCAATTATGTGTGGAGATGGCAGCCCAGAGCTTGAGAGTGGCTCAGGGCAGGTGGGAACATAAGCACACTCACACACAGGGGCCATAGGCTCCAGGGAAACGGGTCACATATGGGCGTCATCTACACAGGTCTAACTTAAGCACAGGCAGTGCAGGGCATAGGGCTACTGAGGGCTGTGGAGGTGAGAGGTAGCCAGACCAGCCAACAGGTGCTGACTCATGATGGAGACAGCAGCCCCGAGCCCCAAAGACGTCTGCTGCATAACATCCACAAGGGTGGATAGAGCAGGAGGGACCAGTTCTCACAATGAGCCTTGCATTTCTACTTGACTCTATCTTTATTTATTATTTTTACGAAGAATTAAATAAACTCAAAGTTATTATATCTTGTCATTCAAATCAATAAAGAATTTTTTTTTTTTTTTTGAGACAGAGCCTCAAGCTGTCACCCTGGATAGAGTGCTGTGGCATCACAGCTCACAGCAACCTCCAATTCCTAGGCTCAAGCGAGTCTCCTGCCTCTGCCTCGCAAGTAGCTTTGACAAGACACTGACATGTGTTCTGTAGCTGTGACTACAGGCACCTGCCACAATGCCCGGCCATTTTTTGGTTGCAGCTGTCATTGTTGTTTGGCAGGCCCAGGATGGATTCGAACCTGCCAGCTCAGGAGTACGTGGCTGGCATCTTAGCCCCTTGAGCCACAGGCACTGAGCCTCAATAAAGAATTTTTAAGAGAGATCCCTGCCTTGTGTGTGGTCTGTGCAAGTCTCAGTCAGAACGCAGTGTTCAGGGCAGTGGAAAGCCACTGGCTCCGTGGCCTGCTGGCTGAGTGGCTGCACTTTTGGGGTCTCCCTGAAAGACAAGATTCTAAATCCAGAGAGAGCCTTATGCTCCGAGGTTTTGCTGATGCTCATGCAGCGGACTTGGCAAGGCAGTGAGCCTGGGTGGAGGGTGGTCCTGGACCTTCCTGGTGGGCCATGCAGAGAGGTTAAGTGAAATATCAGGGTGCAGCAGACCCAGGCAGAGGCTCATGGCCTTGCCATGAATTTTAAAGTAAATGTTTTACCTGATCAAACAAAGACTGACAGGAAACCACTTCCTGGAGTGATGGACAGAAGATGCTTTTATACCTGAAGAAATGTTCAAGAAAATGGCCACATGTCAGTGTCCTGTCACAAGTTTACCGCCCTCCCCCCCACAGAGCCCTAATAAGGCACTGATGTAGTTTGAAGGGTTGGTGCCTCCCAGCCAGAGTGCACCGTCTAGGGAAGTGTGTCCCTGTGGCTGCTGGAGGCCCTTCCAGGATCTGCGCTAGGAGACAGGCCTGGTCCTGGGCATGGGGCATGTCCTAAGGGTGCCTGCTGCCCCACCACTGAGCCCAGGAGCCACCCCTGGCCCGGCCTGGGCGTCCATGGCCCTCTTGCTGTGGTTCTGGGGCTTGGGGCCTGGAGCCTAGGTGTGGCCTTTGCAGAGAGGGCCAGTTTGGCACAGTTCCCCACCGGCCCTATCCAGTCCCCTCCTGACTCCCTTTGTTCTAGGCAAGGGCCGCATCTGAAGAGAATCCACAGTGGGCCCAGGAAGGCAGAGTCACATCTGCTGGACCCTACGAGTGGCCATCTGTTCCTCTCACCTGCCCAGCAAGGTCGTGGGAGCCTCTGCCAGGGAACAACAGTGGTGACCTGGCAACCATCTCCAGGCAACTGTTTTCCAGGAGCCACCTCTTGGCAACCCTGATCTGAGGCCAGAGGTAAACGTGGGTTTTAGATGGGTAGGGAAGGGGCTGCAGTCTGAGGGGTGCTGGCCAGGGAAACTGGGGACTGAGGCTGGAGAAGAGGCTGCTGTGCACAGCCCTCCCCACTGCTGGGCCAGCCTAGACTTGATGAGCTTTCTCTGGACCTTCTCTCTTGGACCCTGTCTCTGCCTAGCCCCCTAGGACCTGCCCAGCCGAGCTGGGTTTGCTGAATAAAGAGCTATTAGGGCTTTACCTGCCAGAAATGGCACGGCTGTGTCCCTGTTTACAAATAGGGATGGTGTCCCCCAGAGGTGGTAGGGGGCTCACTCTGGGCCTGGGACACCAAGTGCCCTGGCCCCTAGAGAGGCCTGTAGGGAGGTGAGGAGGGAAGGGAAGAAGGAGGGGGAGGGGAAGGGGAGAGGAGGGCGGCCTCTCCTAGGGGCTGAGGCAGTATCTGGGGCTCTGTGGTCAGTCAAGTCCCTTTGCTGTTGGTCAGTGTTTCATGAGGCTAAAATGAGATAACCAAAGCATGATTTTATGAGTCACAGGTTTATTGCCATACGAGGTTTCCTCTCTTTTGTTCACGTGCTTTCAGAGGGGAGGAGGTAGAAGGGGTGTGCCGACCACCCAGCAAATTCACTCCAGAGTCCAGTCATTGGTGCCCAGCTGCCCAGTGAGGGTAGAGTGGCCTCTGTAGAGGGCTGGTATCTGCAAAAGGAGCTGGGACCACTATTGGTGGTGCTGGTGGGAGCAGATGTCTCCGAGGCGCCTAGGGTGTAGCCCTGTGTCTCAAGTATGTGTCAGTTCCGTGGGGTCTGAGGAGACATGATGTCACCTGCTGGAGCACACCCCAAGTTCTTGTCCCAGAAACACCAGATCTGTGAGCTCGGGTCACCTCTATGTTGACCTGAGGAAGAAGCTGCTGCAGATTCCAGGGGAGGGGAGGGAAGGGGCTCATCACCCAGCTTCAGATGAACATCGCAAGGTGCCCACTCTCCAGGTATGGGTGACTCATCTCACCTTGTTCCTGCCCCCACCTCATGGGTTCCCGAGGAGGAGACAGGTGGCCTGCACCCCCAGACCCAGGCCTCAGACATCTCCCAGGGTTTCTGCAGCCTGCTGTTGTCTGGGGTGGGTGACAGGCTATGATTACCCCCCACCCCACCAGGCTTGGAAACATGGGGGCCTGGGCTGTATCTGTGTTGTCCTCCTTGAACCCCCAGCCTGGTGCAGGTGGGGAGGGGCTGAGGACTGAGGCCTCTCCCTGATGTGATCCCAGGGTGGGGCTTGGATATCCCCCACCATGTCCTCGGGACAGGCTGCAGCATCTGCAATTGCATGGCCATGGCTGTGTTCCCAGGGTGGACAGGTGTGGATACCTCGGCCTCCAGTCCTTAGCATGCCAACATGCCCCTGTGGCCTCAACAGAAAGCCACCTCTGGTCAGGGAGGCAGGCAGCGAACCCGTGGTCAGGGAGGCCCTGACCATGACAGCATAGACCAGGCAACTGTGCACTGATGGACCTTGGGCTTCATCCTGTACCTGGTGTCTTGTGAGGGCCCTATTGGGCTGGTGAGGGGGGCTGTCCTCCAGCGAGGATTAGGCCATGGACAGACGGTATTACCAGACAGTATTAGACAGAGGGTCCAGATCTAACCATGTCTGGTAAGACGCCCATCGGCAGGCAGTGGTGCAGTCAGCCTCCGGGACCTGGGCATTGTCTTGTTGGGAAGGCCCTGAGGGTGCAGGTGCTTTGGGAGAGCTTTCCTGAGAGCCTCGCCTGGCCAGCCATGTGCAGGTCACCTTGCCTACTCCTGCCAGGGCTGGCTGCAGCACCCAGGTGGTTTCCTGAATGTCCCAGGCAGGTTAATGGGTAACAGTGAGGTCGGGACAGAGCCTCCCCCTGGGTCTTGTACAGGGCTCCAGGCTTCCAGGCTCCAGTTCAAAAGGATACAACAGTGGCGATCCCAGGAAGGAAGGGGATGGACACTTCTTGTTCTTAGTTTCCAATTGTCCGAGTGTTGGGGCTTAGGAATCTGAACCCACTCTGGCCCTTCCTGTACCCCGAGGGACCCCAAATGGAGTCAGGGCCTAGAGGTATATAGGGGCCACTGCCACTGCCCCAGTTCTGGCCCTGGTCTCTCTTGGAGCCAGGTCACCCCAAAACCCCACTTGGCCCTCTTATTGCATGCCAGGCAGGATAGGCCCTCCGCCCCCAACCTCAGCTCACCCCCTGGGGTCTGGGACCTTCAGGACAGCACAGCTTCAGGCGTCTCCCGGCGTGTGGAGGGTCACCTGTGAACATCGTTACCAGACAGTGTTAGAGCTGAGTGGAGAAATCCAGCACTGTCCGGTAAGATGCCCACAGAGACCCAGGATAGCAGGGTGGACACAGGCCCTGACTTGGGGGCAGACTTGGTCCCAGTGAAGACCAGTTGTGGTAAGTGGTCAGGGCTGGGCCTGGTGGGGACCAGCTAGGAGGCCCAGGCCATGTGTGTCCACACTCCCTCTCCAGAGCTGCCACGGGACCCTGGCTGGAGGTACTGCCGGTTGCTCGTGGCCTGTCCACCCTGGCCAGCAGGAGGGAAGGAGGCTGGTGGAATCATGCCTTGCAAAGTGAGCTCACTTCTCAGTGAGGCCCTTAAGCAGAAACTCCAGCGCAGCCTGGCCCGGGAACCCTGTGCCTGGGGCCCCTGCCTGGGCACCTGAGCTTCTAATCCCCAGGTCACCGTGGGGGCCCTGAGGCAGCTGCAGAAAACCTCATTTTAGAGGCTGCAAAGGGTGCCTAGGGGTAGGGGAAGCCTGCTTCTCAGACACCCACCCTAAGGTCAAGTTTCTCCCCTTAGTCCCAAATGGAAGCTGTGGGTCAGAGACCAGGAGGGGAGGGCGACCCCGTTGTTGCAAGCAGGGCTCCGCCGTCATCATTACCAGGCAGTATTAGAGACCAGACACCATCCAATGCTGCCCAGTAAGATGGCCACGGCTGCCCGATAGGGTTTGGGGCCGCCCAGTGGGGGCTCAGGGTCTAAGGTGGGGGCAGCTACAGGAAAGGCAGGAGCTGAGTGAGGGTCCCGTGTACTGGAGGCTTCAGCCTGCTCTGTGGGGCTCTGCAGGCCTGGGCTAGTACTCGCCAGGCCAAGGTTCTCCCCACCGGGAACCTGGCTTTCCTGAGGAACAGGGACAGGCTGGGAGTGGGAGGAGCAGAGCTGGAGCCTCACTCCTGGTGGTCCCACAGAAAGGTGCAAGTGTGTATGTGTGTGTGTGTGTGTGCGCGCGCGCGTATACATGCACACCTGTGGCTGGAGCTGGTGGCTGCCGCAGGACAATGGGCCTCTGTCCCCAGGACATGCCCCTGGAGGCCCTTCCAAGGCAGAATGGCCTCCTCCCCACCGTCCAGCCCCTCCTCGAGAGCCAGAGGTGCAGAAAGGGGTGGTCTGCCTGGTGGGCTAGCCACTGCAGCCTGTGTCCCCTGGCCTGGGGACACTCTGGGCCAGACCTTGGCTCCCTCACCACCAGACACACCACCTGTCTCTTCTCTGTTCCTACACAGGTGTCACCTGGGCCCAGAAAGATGGCCAGAGCAGCTTTTCTAGTTTTGCAGGACCTTCCACCCACAGGGGCTGCAGGGAGGGGCTCAGGCCCTATGCGACTCTAGCCCACCAGAACAAAGGCCACATCTGCACCACCCACCCCAAACCCCCTCCCCCCCCCATACCTATGGCCTGGTCTACCCGGTTTGCCTTTCGACTTCTGAAAGGCCAAGATATCTCAGGGAATCGAGCCCAGCACTGGCCCTGCAGACGGGAGTGGATGAGGTTTTCCTAGCAGCTGGGCACTTGGAGACTCTGCCCTAACTTGGTGGCTGCCCCTCGGCCAGGATACCACATGGACATGTGGCCTTCTCCCTTCATCCTGACAGGTCCGTCCTACCAGCTGCATCAAGTGAAAGCAATTTCACTTCTTTTTGAGCTAAGGGGAGATAACGCATCTCTTTGAGAACTGAGTTAAATTCCTGCTTTGCCCTCTGCCGTGCAACCAGTGGACAACATGGAGGCTGGTGAGGGGTCCGGGGTAGGTGCCCAACATTCATCCCTCAGCTGGGGCCAAACATATTCCCCAGCCCACTGGGCGGATAAGCTGGTCTCCTGCTGCTCAGCCTCTGGGGACAGAGTTTGGGGTTCCCAGAGCCTGTAGCTGCTTAGGGCCGGCCATCTTCAGAGAGCACCCAGGGCCCTGCAGGCTTGTCCCTAGGAGGCTATGATGTGTCCAGACAGACCCATAGGCCAGCAGGGGAATCCTCCTGAGTTCTAGGGCAGAATCCCTGGTTCCTCTAAAC
The DNA here is from genome assembly GCA_963573935.1 of Arctocebus calabarensis. NCBI lineage: Eukaryota > Metazoa > Chordata > Mammalia > Primates > Lorisidae > Arctocebus > Arctocebus calabarensis. The sequence goes on along the minus strand of CAUYON010162125.1, from coordinate 28,484 downwards.
TCAGAACTGGTAAATCCACAGAGTAAAACTCTGCAGAGAAAGACTTATAAGGTCCCAGGACTGAGTAAGGGGGCAACCTGGACCTATAGGGCCAGTGCCCATTGCAAAGTGGGGTAACCAGAGGGCTGAGAGTCCCCTGAGGTTTACTGTGGCCACAGGGCAAGAAATAAAAAGCAAAACTAGATGTCGGTTAGGTTCCAGAGCCCTAAAAGGCACTTTCTTGGTCAAGTGTTGCCAGGAAGTGAGACCAGCGTGTGGGTCCCGGGCACAGGCATCTGGCTAATCATCACCGGGGAGACCAGGTGCAGCTTGGGACCTCCAGGGATGAGTGGGGGCTCAGCAGCCCCCCAGGCAACCCCCAGAGGCAGCCCTGGGCTGGGCAGGGTGGGAGCGCCTTGGCCTGCATGAGGAATGTAGTCCAGTGTGAAAAACTCACTCATCCTTAACCTGCCCAATGGGCTTAATCAATGTTGAGGCTGCAGAGAACAAAGCCTGAAACCCAACTCCTGCTCAATGCCAGATCAGCCAGACCTGGACGCCAGGGTGCGGGTGGGGCACTGAGCAGCCTGGCTTGTCTACACTTGGTTCTGTCCTCAGCTTCGCTGGAGCTACGTGTCTAGAGTGGAGCCGCCATTTCACCTCACGGTGGCTTCGATTCTGCCCTTGTCAGGCGGCCATGCCAGTGTCCACCCCACGCCCACCCTTGCCGTAGAGATCAATCAAGCTCCTTGTGGGGAGGGTTATGTCCTTAGGCCATTTCATCTTCTCCTAAACACCCTAACAACATTCTTACAAACTGATTTTGCAAATAAGGTATTTGCAAATTACCAAAATGTCTGAAAATTCACAGAGAGCTATGTCTATATTTTATGGCAGTTTTGCATTAAAATGCAAAACTTAATTTTGCCTAATTCAATGTGCTGCCAATCATGCTAACTTTTAAATGTTTTAGCTGGGTTGCTAAAATAATAAAACAAAATGAAACCAACCTATTTTTCTAGATACTCATCCTAAAAAAGGCTTAAAATGCTCACAGAGGTTTAATCCATACTTTAATGCATGGATTTTCATCCCCTATGAGTTTTGTTCAAGAACAGAACTCTTATATTAGGCCTTAAACACAATCAACCTCACCTCATCACCATTATCAGCTCCCAAACATTCAGACTATCTCTAGCCGATGGAGGGTAAATAGCCCTCAGGTCCCCTTGCAGCAAGTTCAAGGCAGGTTGTGCGGCCTCCCAGCTTGGTCAGACCTCACCCATTGTCACTGCTGCTGCAGAAGAGACTTTGGACCTGCCCGAGTCTTAGTGTGGGGCCAGGAAGCAGCCTCCACCTTCTCCAAAGAACTCCTGGCTCCACTCAGAAATTGGCAGGTAAGGAACTGGGTCTGGTCAGACCAGCTCTGGCCAACACTCTCTCACTGTCCCTTGCAGGCCTGGGCCAACCTCTGATCAGAGGGCACTCAGGCTCTCTCCATGCACAAACTCCAAAAGTCCAGCAGCAGACATGTGGCAATCCTCGAGCCCTCCTGAGCCCTTCCCCACACCCACCTCTGAGGCAGCAGCCTTCCCTCCATAGAACAAAGTACCTTGAGAATGTCAGTGGCCTGCTTCAGGAAAGAACTTTCTAGAAGGTTTGTTGTCGGGTAGATGGCAGGAACGTGGCCCCTCTCAGAGTCTGCCCTCTGCCCACACCCTGCCCGGAGCCAGTGGTGGGAGGAGCCCCTGCCACCCTGTGCACCAGCGTGGCTTCCTAGCCAGCCCAAGATGGCTCCACACCCGATAGCCACCCCCAGGGCCCACCTTCTCCTGGGGAGGAATGCCTGCTGCTCTCAGTGTCCATGACACCCGGAACTTCACCGGGCTCCAGGCTTGCTGCCTGGCCAGGGCCCCTCCTTGCAAAGCTAGGCCCCTCTGCTTGGCCTCCCTCCTGCCGCCCTTACCTGCCCCAACAGGTTCCTGAGCTGAGGCACAGGGAGGCCCCGCGGCCAGCACCATCTGTACCGGCCGAGTGGGTGGGAGCCAGCCTTCAGAAAGAACACGAGTGAGGCCTCCTGACCTCCTGCAGCCAGATGGGCCTCAGGGTACAGCAGCATAGACTCTGCCTCCTATTGAAGGTGATTTCCTGCCTTTCCTTCAGGGGAAGCTGGAAGAGGAGAAGAGAATGAGTTTAAACTACACAGGTAGCTGCTGGCCTGGTCTTTTAGGAACAATGGGAGGAGGTGGTTGAGGAGGGTGGCTCCCCTTACATGTACCTGTCCCCTCCCCCCAACACAGGTGCCTGCTCCTGGCGGCCAATCTCTGCTCTGGCCTAACAGGTGTGTCCCCCGGGCTCCCATAGGCCGGGAGGGAGCCCGCTTGGGTGACGCAGGCGCAGGCAGGCAGCCGGTGGCTGTGCATTCCTGCTAGCAGTGCCCTAGGTGAGGAGGCTTGTGCACGTGGGTCGGCAGCTGGTCTGAGCCCTCCAGGAGGGCAGGTGCCTTACAGGGGTTACCTGTACCCTCTGACCCCCTAGGCTGCAGACCCCCAGCAAAGACCTCAAAATCTGCCCCTTACCAGGGTCTCTGACAGGCTATGTGACCTCAGACCTTGCCCTGTGGGCAGGTGGTACCGGAATGACCCACCCCACATACTGGGGTGTGGCAGACCCGGAAGGCCTTCAATTTATCTCTTGGGGGTGACTTTGGAACCTCCCATACTGGGGGTGCAAGGTTTCTTGTTGGAGGCTTGGAAGGGCAGGAGGTCTGTGGTCTGGGGGCTGGAGGACAGGCCCATCTGTTTGGTCTGGGAGGAGACCCTCTGCCACCCTCCCTAGATGCCTGGGACTCAGCAACAGCAAGTAGGGTGTGTTTCTATGTTTGTTTCTCTGCTGTTCCCAGAGGAGGGGCCTAACGAGATTCCAGTAATTAGCCCTAGCAGCAGAGAGACCCCTAGAGCCCAACTGTTTTCCATAACGAACTCAGCTCCCTTGGAAACTGCTAATAACAAGTGGCCTGTCCCCCTGGACTGCTGGCTCTCAAGCCCTGAAGACTGTCCTCTGGAGGCTGCCAAACACAGCTCAGTCTGTTCACTACCCCTTGCTGGCTCAGGCCACCTCTGTACCTGCTGTTGGGCCTTGAGGCCACTGCCCACCCAGATGCCTCGTCGGCCTTGCACAGGGTCCCATCCCAGAGAATCTGGTGTAGTGCCCCACACCTCAGACTGAGAGGGTATGCTCCTCAGGCTTGTTAGGACCCTCAGCCTGAGGGGTGGGGGGTGGGAGGGCCGGGGCACCTGTGGCTGGTGGGCACTTGTGTTTGGAGAGACTGAGGCACTGCCCACTCATTCCAAACCCAGAGTATTTGCTGTTGGCATCAGATTGGGAGGAGGGGGTTGGCCTCATCTTGGGTTCACTCAGCCCCTTCCTTACTCTGTCTCCAAGGCCGGCTCTTGTCCCCACCCTGGGCACCCTGGACACTAGGCTAGGACATGGTGCAGCATGGCCAGACTGGGAAGCTCCCCGGAGGGAGGAGGCGGCCAGCGGCGGTGTGGTGGTGGTGTCCCAGGACATAGTGTGGGCCAGGACTGTGCGGGCTTATGCAGGCCTGAGTCCACAGGGGCCCAAGAGGGTGCAGAGGCTGGGTCTGAGGGCTTCGACGGTCTCGAGATTGGCTGGTGGGGTTTGCGTGCAGTCAAGGCCCTAGATGTGAGGGACAATGGACATTTAGCCAAGGGCTCTGAGCAGAGATCCTGCCAGAGGCATGGTCCAGAGGCTTGTCCTGCCAGAGGCCCTGACAAGGACAGCAGGACCTTCTGGCACCTTCTACAATAGCCATGGTGGTGCCATACCTTAGTTTCCCCTGTGTGGGGCTCCTGGCAGGCTGGGTGCCTATTTCCCTGACCTTGGACACACTTGGGCTCTCTGTCCACATGCTCATGCTGAGGTAGGGTGCTATAGTGTCTACCACCAGCATGAAAGAGGCAAATACTTTTCCAGACCCTAGAAACCCCTCATGTATCCATGGGGCTGTGCTTGAACCCAACGCCCATGATGGGCCTGGGTAGACAGGCTGCTCCTGCACTGGTCAACTGCTCTGGCCAGGACACAGGGCTGTGGCACATACCACCTCACCCTGGTCCCACGGGGGCAGGGGCAGGGCTGGGCAAGTGCCCACCACGTCATCCCCTGGTGGGTCAGGAGAGACTGGTACCCAGGTCAGATGAAGCAAGTGACCTTTGGGCCCCACTGGTTTATGCTTCCCAAGCACTTGGCATCCAGACCTCTCTGCACAGCTCCCCGGAGAAGGACACTTGGAATCCTCTCTCTCTGGATGTGGGCACTGCCCTCAGCCACAATGCCTCAGGCTGTGCTCATTGCTCCTCACTGAGCACCTAGGGGCCCTGTCAGCTCTGGGGTGCAGCAGGGTCCCGGTGCTGGTGGGTGCAGAAGACCCTTGCAGCGTCCCCCAGGGATGTGAGTTGATGTGGGGCATGGTGGGTAGGGTCTGGAGCCTCTGGCTGGCTGGCTGACCTGAGCTGGTCATTGTGGGGCCACCCACACCAGGCCTATATGCTTAGTATCAGAATCAACTGGACCCTGGGCTGCCAGACACAAGTCTCTGCCTGGCCACCCTCTACCTGCTGGGTGTGATATGATCATGGTAGAAGGTGGGACAGCTCGCCAGGAACCAGGGAGGCCTGGCTATGTGGCCTCCACTTGGGAAGGTCCAGCTGAGGAAGGGCAGTAAATGCCACCCCCACACTGGCTAGGCCTGAGGCCTCACTGGGTGGGGCAGGTGGAACAAAGGGCCATTGTACTCTGGGCTGGGCTGCTTCCTGCATGGCCACCAGTCACCGACAGCACAGTGTCCAGGGTCATGCCTTGTTCTGGGGTAGCCTCCCCTTCAGACAGTGGGTAGCCCTGCTGGGTCGTGTGAGCAGAGACACCTGTGCTGGTTCCCCATTTCATGCATCCTCTCTATGCAGGTCTTGGAGCCTTCTCCAGGCCTTCTGACTCAGCTTTTAGTCAAGGTAGGGCCAGCACCTGGGGTGGATGTGGGTGCACTTGGGGGCTGCCTGCCCAGCCCCAGGGGGCCAGACCTCTCTGGGGCCAGTGCCCTTCACTGGGGGCCAGAGCTGTCATGCACCCCTCCCTGGCTGTCTGTGGTTCCTCCACTTTCTGGGGCAGGCATTTGTGGGCTAACTCTGCTTTCTGCTTCTGCCTGCCCATCAGCACTGCCCTGGGGTGCAGACAGGTTTCCTCTCAAGAAACCTGGGAGGAAATCCCAGCCTCCTGCAGTGGTAGTGGGTAGGTGTCTTCCAGGGACCTGGCAAAGCCTGACCTAGTCTGGGATGAGAGCAGGCAGGGGCACCAGCTCTGCCTCCCAAGACCTCCTGGGTATCTTTGTTACCCCTAGGTGTAGAGATCTCCCTGGACCCTCTGGTGTCTCCACTTTCTGCTCTTGATCCCGGAAGACAGGTGTTTCCCTCCTGGCACACCTCTCAATGTGCTGCCAAGTGAGTTTGGCAAGGGTGGGCCTCACCGTAATTATACTCTGCCAGAGCAGGGAGCCCTCTGTGTCCACCTTTGATCCATCTGGCTCCTCATTGCTCCAGGGGTCCATTGGCCACTGCAAGCTCAGGGCACCAGGGTCCAGCCAGGAAGGCCCATCTGCCCTCAGCCTGAAATCTGTCCACTGGGGCCAGAATGTAACTGTGGATGCTGGTCCTCACTGGAGGCCTTGGGCCCACCCATGGGGAGGCCATGGAGCTGACTGGCCCAGCACCAGGGAGCCCTATCCTAAGCAAGCTCTGGGACAACCTTGTCCCTACATTTGACCTGGCCTTGACCTAGGCTATGTGACCCTGAATTCTTCTGAGTTCTCAGGAAGGTGCTAGCAGAAGGCAGGGAGTTTGCACTCTTCTCAGGCAGTTTCTGCTGGCCTCTTTGGCTATCCATGTATTTTTTTCTTGGTTGTTCATCAAGGCCCTCCCTAGTCCTCACGGCCACTGACATCGTGGCTCCCAGGTGCCAAAGCCCATGGTTGGCCCTTGGCCTCTGAGGCCCCACCTGTTGGCCACCAGTAACCACACACCCATGGAGGCTTTGCCACTAATGTACTGGCACCTTGAGTCCCAACTGAGCCAGTAGATGGGGGCCTGGGGACATGGACATTGGAGTTTAATGTCACACTAGGCTTGGGTGCTGTTGGTCCTGGCTGGGCAGGTGGACTTTGTTGGGGATTCCCCAAGCAGAGGCTCCCAACTGGCTGTCCAGTGTTAGCACTGCACCTGGGTGGGATATGTGTGTGTGTCCTGCTCACAGTGAATGAGGACACAGCTGGGGTCTGTGCTGTGGGGCCTCAGGGTTCCTGGTTAGGGAATGGGAGATGGACTCACGGTGGGATAGAGGTGCCCATAGGGGAGTGTGGGGTCCTGAGAGCTTGGGAAGAGCAGAGGTCTCTGGGGATTGTCTGTCCATGGGGTTCCTGGGTGAGTGGTGCAGGCCAGCCTGCTTGCTGAAAACAACTAAAAATGACCATCTGATCAGGGCTGCAGAAAGCCAAGGAGCTAGAAGAACTTGCCAAGCCCAAACCTCAGGGAAACCTGGTCTAGAGATCCAAATGAGCACAAAGCCACTTTTGTGTGGGTTAGCAGAATGAGAACCTTTATCCCAATGGCCTTGAGGAGCTCAGGGCCCTCAAGTAGGTGTGAATGTGTATATCTACTAGGAGGCTCTTCCCCACAAAACCAGGAGCCCTGAATCATTCTGCCCTCAAAGTGAGCTTTTGAGGCAGTCCAGCCTTGGTCAGAACATTTGGCTCTTCCTAGGGACCTCAACCAAACTGGGCCCAGACCAGGTAGTATCCCAGCTGCCTGGCAGAAGAAATCCAAATTGTGGGGTAACACTTTTACCATCACAGGCAGCTTATTTCATTAGATAACTTTTTGGGTGCAATGTACATAGTCCAAGATAACTAGCCATGTTGGAGCACAGCACATTGTAGGCAGGAGCCTGGGGAAGCAACAGAGATCAGAAAGACTTGCAAGGATCTCAGATATTGGAATTATCGGACACAGACCACAAAACAACGAAAATTACTCTGTTGAGAAAAGAGAAGACAAGTTTAATATTTGCAGAGAACGGTAGCTTATAAAAATAATCTGGTAGATTTGAAAAAAGAACTGAATGAAATCTTAGCAGTGAAAATGTTTAACAAACACAATTTAAAACTCAATGGATATGACTAACAGAAGATTAAAAGTAACTGAAAAGAAAACTGGTAAAATAGAAGACAGGTAAGAAAAAATTACCCAGAGTAGGGCAGTGCCTATGGCTCAAAGGAGTAGGGTGCCGGCCCCATATGTCAGAGGAGGCAGGTTCAAACCCAGCCCTGGCCAAAAACTGCAAAAAAAAAAAAAAAAAAAATTACCCAGAGTAAAGGCTAAAGATTTAAACAAAAGACAAGATGGGTAAGACTAAGAGGATAAAATATGTGTATAAAACATAGAGAATTGGAAAAAGAGAGAATGAGAGAAATTAACATTTGAAGAGATACTGTTGGAGAATTTTCCATAACTGTTAAAACAGATTAAAGAAGCCCAGTGAAGCCCAAGCAGGGTAAATAGAAATCTACAGGTTGTCATCAGAGTGAACTATCCAGAAAACCCAGGACAAAAAGTTAAAAGCATCCAGAGAAAAATGAGCCATATCAGCTTCCAGACCACTGAGACCAACTACAAAAGGTGACAGGGCAACAAAAGTTTTAAAATAACCAGAGACCCCAGAAATCTTTCTTCAGAATGAAGATGAGATAAAGGCATTTGACCTTTAACAACAAAAGCAAAACAAACAGAAAGCAGGAGGGAAGAACTGGGAATATTTGCCATCAGCAGATGTGCAATACAAGCAACCATAAAGCCCACACATCAGCAGCAGGATGATTCTGGGTGGAAGGTTTGATGCGCAAAAGATAAGCAAATATGAATTGATTTTGACTTTATGTAATAATAATAATAATGAGCTGAGGAGTTTAAAAGGAGGACAGGGTGGTTCAGTGGGCAGGGCGCCGGCCCCATATACTGAGGGTGGTGGGGTTGAACCCAGCCCCCGCCAAACTGCAAACAAAAAAATAGCCGGGCGTTCTGGCAGGTGCCTGTAGTCCCAGCCTCTTGGGAGGCTTAGGCAAGAGAATTGCCTAAACCCAGGAGTTGGAGGTTGCTGTGAGCTGTGATGCCACAGCACTCTACCAAGGGTGATAAAGTGAGACTCTGTCTCTAGAAAAAAAAAAAGAAATAAAAAAGTATTTAGGATTAAATACAGGATAAGTTTGTAAGTCCTGCTCTTGGGGAGACCTGGCAAACACAGCCTTGGGTGATCAAGGTTCAACCTTGGTGACTCCTGGCAAGGGCACATACCCTCAATTCTATGTGAAAGGAATGGCATTTACCTCCATGGTCTTCCTCCCAAATCCATAATCCCCATCTGACCAGTAGAAAAACATCAGACAAATCAAGAGACATTCAACAAAAACCTGATCAGCACTCCTCAAAACTGTCAAGATCATTAAAAAAAAAAAAAAAAAAAGAGGAAAATCTGAGATACTATCCCTGTACATTTAAAACCATTACAAATAAAATATTCAGTCCGGGTGCGGTGGCTCATGCCTGTAATCCTAGCACTGTGGGAGGCCAAGGCAGGTGAATTGCCTGAGCTTACATGTTCAAGACCAGCCTGGGCAAAAGAGAGACCAATCTCTACTAAAAATAGAAAAATGGAGGGAAGAGGATTGTTTGAGCATGAGTTGGAAGTTGCTGTGAGCAATGACACCACAGCACTCTACATAGGGACAGCTTGAGACTCTGTCTCAAAAATATATATATATACATACATACATTTAAAAGACCCACTGGTAGTCTTTATTGCTGTCCTGCTGGTGGCGGGGCCTGAAGCTGTGACCAGAGGCATCAGGGTCCCCAGGCAAACAGGGACAGGGATGTGACTCTGGCGAGCTCCATGCCCTGGGCTGGGTAAGGTCAGGAATGATCTCTGAGCCTCTTGTCCTATGGCTGCCTCTGACTCACGCAGTAACTGAGGCCACAAGGAAGGACAGCGGTTACCCCCTGCAGGGATCCCTGAGGCCTTGGGTCAGGGAGCCCAACTTGGCATCTGGCACTGCCACTGTCACTTGTTGTCTGCTGGAGCCATGGGCCAGGTGGGGTTGCTGGACCCAACCCCAAGACGACACCAGGGGCAGGGAGTAGGGATCTCAGGACAGGTGAGCCCCAAAAGTTGGCCCTGGAAGGAGGAGGGCATTCAGTGCTGGGGCTGAGGGAACTAAGCTTCTCAGGCCCCTTGCTCAAGGCCCCTTCGAGGAATGTGCTGTGAACTTTGGCACTGTGGGCCCTAGGTAATCACTGTCCAACCAGGACTCCTAGTGCCTGGTAGCACAGAGGCTGCCTACCAGAGACAGAGCTTCAAGGCGCAGGAGACCAGCTCAAAATGTGGAGAAAATGTGGAGCTCAGCATTTGGGAACAAGGCAACTATAGAGATGTCTCAGCAAATCACCTGTGAGACACTGCCCTGGCAGGCCCTCAGGTCCCAACTGACCCTGGCCTCTTCCCTCCTTGCCTCCCTCACTCTCTCCTCTGACCTCCTGCAGGGACTCAGGACCTGACAGAAGGTTGAAGTGGCAGTTCTGGAGGTTCCCAAGGAGTCCAAGGCACTGTAGCCCTGGTGGACAAGAGAAGATGTCCAGAGGCTCTGAAGCAGAGACTGGGCCAGCGTCTGGGTGGCCGGCAAGTCAGCTCCTTTTTGTTCTAGGAAGAGCATCTGCTAGAGCTGACAGAACCACAGGGCTGGGCTTCTGGTGGATGCCCTGGAGGAAGCTGGTGAGGGTGTAGCCGTGTCCCTTCCCCGCTGACTGCCCTCACCTCCGAACTCCTTGCAGCTCTACACCAGCAACAGGGCCTGGGGGACATCTCCTCCGCTGGGGCTACCCTTTGTCTGGGACTGGCTGGCTGAGCCCTGCCGCCCCTGACCTCTAACTGATGCCACCCTGCACTCTGCTGATCCTCAGGCTCTGGGCCTCCCATGTCCCCAGCCTCTTTCTCTGCTTGGCTGTGTAGCTCTCTAGGCCTGGGTGGACCCTGGCCCTGCCCATAGTGGAGCCCCAAGAAGGGTGGAAATTTCTGGTGATAACCTGTGGGTAGTCCAGGTGGGTCACTGGCCTCCCTGGTCCATTTTCCTAGCCTGTAGGATGGATCCCTGGAGTTGCACAAGGTAGAAGATCACAGAGGGGCAGAGCTGCCTGTTTTGTCCCCTGACATCACCCACGTGGTGGGACAAAGCAGGGAGTCCTGCACAACTGGACATGTCCTGCCTTCTCCTGGGGTCCATGTGGGGACCCCAGCTCACAGAGAGGGATGGGCCTGTTGTTCACCCCGGCCATGTTCTCCCAGCTTCAAAGCACTGCTACCCTGCAGGAATTCTGCCTTTGCCCAGGGGTCACATGGTGGTGTGAACAGGCCCTCAGTGTACCAGGCCCTCAGACTGTGTCCAGCAGGTGCCAGGTCTGGAGAACCCCACGGGAGCCATCACTGGCCCCAGGGGCTCAAGGATCCTCTGTGACGCCTCTTTCTGGCCCTCCTGCCCCATTAGCACCGGTGGCCTCAGGGCCTGAGAGCAGCAAGTGCACTGTTCAGCTGAGGCTGGGCTGCTGAGGCTGGCCCATGGGCACTGGTCAGACCTTGTGTCCTGTCTCTTCCCCTCTCCTTCATGGCGAAGATAGGATGACCACAGGTGTCTGCCCACTTAGCCATGGCACATGGATGATTCTGGTCAGCCCCTGCTGGGGCTTCCCTCTCCTGTTGAGGAAGCAAGGTCCTACCCATTGCCAGGGATGGGTTGATGACTCATCAGCCTCCAGGAAGGAAGGACTGCGGGCGGGGAGCAAGGACCTGCAGCTTCTGCGTTTATCTTGCAAACAGGCAAGTGACCCAGGAGCCTGGCCATGCATCTGCCTACGGATGGGAAACCAGGCCCCACCTGCCACCCCCAAAGATGCCCCTGCAGGCCCCAAACCCAGCACCCAGAGGAGGTGACGCTGGAATCCCCAGGGGCCTGGCTGAAGGCACCATCTCTCCAGTTCAAGGGGAACCGACCATGTGGGCAGCCTATGGCCAAGGAGTAGCTACAGGGCAAAGCTGGGTATCTGGCCCCAGCATACAAATGAAAACACTTGCCAAGAGAGGCATCATTATCTACTTCTTTTAATGAAAGGAAGGAAACTCTTTTAACACTAGGCACTACCAGGTGGTGACTGTGGCTCAGTGAGTAGGGCGCTAGTCCCATATGCCAGAGGTGTTGGGTTCAAACCCAGCCCTGGCCAAAAACTGCAAAAAGAAAAACCATTATGAACTACCACACTTTCTAGGCAAACAGGTCTCTTTGCCTGCTGGCAGCTATAGGTTAATTGGCGCACGAGGCTCTGAGACACACTTGGCTGTAGGTGCTGCCCCCACCTTGTCTCAGCTCTCCCAGAGCCCTCCAGGAAGGGCCCAGCAGCCCCTCATACTCAAAGCAAACACACAAAAAACCCTCAACTTAGCTGCATAGTGGGCCCTAGAATAGCCTGGAAGAGGCCTCTGGGGGACCCCCATCCTCAGCCCTTGGGGTCTTAGACCAGCCCCAGGCCTCCACCTGTGAGCAGCAGATACCCCCAGCTGCTGCATCCCCCCAAAGCAACTGTGTGCTGCCAGCAGAAAGCCCCCAGGCCCCCAGGCCCCTAGGTCTCCCATGTGACCACTCCTCTCCACCCCTGGGGTAGGCTGTAAGGTCTTGGGACCTTCCAGAAAAGGGACCTCCCTCCTCAGCACCCTGAGCCCTCCCCTGCCTGCTCACTCGCCAGTCTGAGTGTCCAGACCTGCTGCTCAGACTTTCTGTCAGTCTCTGGGGCCTGCGTCTCAGTCCTCCCAGCTGAGGGTCCTGTTCCTCTCAGCTCAGTCCCGTGCTCAGTTCCAAGGTGGCCATAGTTCTGCTCCCTGCTTCTGGGGCCTTCAATAGGCTAGGATCCCATATCTTCCCCTGCCAGACTGTTAAAAACAGTCTCCGTGAAGACCTCTCCCTAGCACAGCCTGTGGAGGCCCATTTGTGGCCTTGGTGTTTTGCTTGCTTGTTTCAGAGTTTCTCCTTTGTGCACTGTTTTCCTTATTTTGAAATAATTTGAAACTTACAGAAAAATTCCAAGTTCAGCACTAAGTTTCTTCTGGACTTTTGGAGGCTCAGAACACATGTGTGTGGCTCACTCACCTGCTCTTCTATGTCCACTGGAGGTGATGGGATCTAAGCATCCACACACCTGTTCCAGCTGTCTGGATTTTAGGATGTTTGTGGTATTTGTCAGCTTTTTAAAATTTACCATTTATGGTGACTTATTTTCAGATTCTAAATAAATACTACACCCCATCTCAATTTTGCTATTTTATTCTATGGTATTTTTCTGGACGATGGCTCAGGTGGTGTGAACTGAGAGCCTCTCTGGCCAGGCCCATACCCCACTCTCCTGCTTACACTATGGTCTCAGTGGGACGGCCTCCTCCTATCACTCTCCTGGCTGGGAGCCTCAGGGATGCCTAGAAGGTGGTGGTCCAGACTCACTGTCTCCATCCCCACCCAAATTGCAGAGTGGGCAGTTGTGATCACTTCCTCTGCCTTAAAACATTATCTCTCCTTGCCCCCACTCATAGCCCCTGAGATCATCCCAGCTCCCCAGGGATCCCCTCTGTAGTGGCCCCCTCCCCTGTCAAACCTAGAGCTGGCCCATGTTCTCTGCATGAGGTCATTCTAAATTCCTGTGAGACCCACTTGTGAATTGCACATGTGTGCTGCCTGGGATCTCGCCAGGCTGGACCCTGTGCAGTTCAGGGCAGACCGGGAGTCCAGGCAAGGCTAGCACAGGAAGGGTGAGTGAAGAACCATGCCCTGAACTCAGGCTCAATGGACAAAGTCCTTCCCCCACTTCCCTGCCCAATCTGGAGGTGAAACTCAAGGGCCCTACTGTGAGAGGACAGCTCCTCACAGCAGCCCTGGACCCTTGCAGTGGGATTCCAATTTTGTCCCCCTCATGGGACTCCACTGAAGTCCCCTTGATGTTTCTCCAAGGTTAGGGAGTTCGGGGTCAATTTGTAACTTCATTTAAATGTGGCCTCAGAGTTGGCTGCCTGACCCCTCTCTGTCCCTGAGAGGCAGGGCTGCCCTGGGTGTTGGCTGGAGGTGACTGAGACTCTTTCCAAGGCCACAGCTGACCCTCCACTCTGTGGGCGGCCCCAGCCAGAAGTGGTATGCCACAGGAAGGGTGGCTGAGTGCTTTTAGGAGGTGCTGGACACTGTGTCCCTGCTCACCACACCCACGTCCACTGGCACCTGCTGGACCCAGAGGCTTAAACTGACTCCAGCTCTGTCCCCTGGCAGAAGCATTTGCATGAGTGGCTCATTTGCATCCCAAAGCAGCCAGCAGTGGGCATTAGCATCTGATTTGAGTGACAATCCTAGCGGGGGCAGGGGGTTTGGGAGGTGGGGGTGGGGTGGGGGACGGTGTTCCATCGCTCCAGATAAGACTGGGCAGGGCATCTGAAGCCCTCCCAGGTAGGGATAGTTGAGCTCCCAGTCACCAGGTCCTTTCCCCAACCAGCCCCCTCCCAACCCCTGCATGCTGGGCTCTGACCCCTGACTCTGTGGAGGGCAGGGTCTGCTTTGACCTCCCTGTGTCTCGGCAAGAACCAGGAATGGGGGCAGCCCTGGCACAGACTCATGGGATGTGTGGGGTGCAGCCTGGAACCCCCTGAGCTCACTTCTTCAGCGGAGTAACCATCCCCTACTTGCCTGGTTCTTCCTCACCTCCATCTGCTTTGCCTGAGCCTCTATCATCCTGGGCTCACCTCTGCCCCTGCCCCTAGTTCTCCCCTTCTGGGCCCCCCTTGTCCTCACTTGGACACGTCTCCTTCTTCAGCTTAGGCGTCCTCAGGGTCCCACTCCTGGCTCTGTGTCCCCATAGGCTGTAGGCAGGAGTGCTAGGGACAGCACTAGGCTTGGCCCGGGGTCCTCCAGAGGGGGTTCAGCAAAGAGGTCATTGGCCTTGTAGCCCCTCCTTGTTCACTCAGGCATCCTCTGGGTAGTCCCTGCAGGTGCCTATACTGTGGGGCCAAGTCTACCCGTGACTTGGCTGGAGGTGTGACATCCAGGCAGGGGGCAACGAACCTCGTGGGCAACTCTGCCTGGTGCTGATGAGATGTGGCTCCTGGGACCTCAAGGGAGCCTGGGAGCCTCAGACCCTCTACCTCCTGCCACAGGACCTGAAGAGGCCTCTGGGGTGTGGCCACTGGCCCGTGGGGCTTTGGGGGACATTGGTCCTGGTCTGGCCTGATCCCTTCTATTCAAGTGGAATTACAGAGGCAGAACACTCCAGAAGCCCATGTAAGGTATCTTAGAGACCCTTGCTCTGGCCTGATTCTCAGAGTGTCTGCAGGAGTGGGGGGCCTGTGTACTTTCTTATCGGCCACACCCCTGGAGCCCTCAGGGCAGCAGCTTCTCTGATGCAACCTGCCCTCTGCACCTGCCCCTCCCAACAGGCGCCTAACTAGGCCTCTCAGCCTGCCTGAGTAATTGGCCTCCCAAGGCAGGAAAGTGTTGCCAGATGCCTGGGGCCTCTGGGAGGGGGAATGAGAAAACCACCACCCCTTTTTTCCACTCCTAGGGTCTAATGGTGCCCTAGGGCCACCACAGGGCCCTGAGCAGGCACAGAGGGAGGGTGAGGGGCTGGGCCAGGGGGAAGGGAGGGGTCTGGGTGCTCAGAGTGGGACCCAGAGGCAGGTGCTGGGCGTTCTGGAGGGGCCGTTCTGACTTGACAGATGAGGCAGGACAAAGGAGTGTTTTGCAAGGAAGTTTGTTTTTTTTTAACGTGAAGTGGAATTCACATAACATAAAAGTAACCATTTTAAAAGTAAACAGTTTGGTGGCAATTTTTGCATTTCATGATGTTGCACAACTACCACCTGCAAACATTTTCATCAGCCTAAGGATATCCTGCTGGGCAGCAGTAACTACTATCTGTATTTTGTCTCTGTGGACTCTGCCCACTGAGTGACTGTGTGTCCAGCAGAAGCCTCTGGCCTGCCTTTAGCTTGTCTGTTACCAGGACCCTGCAGCAGGTGGGGAGGCCCTAGCCATTAACTGGGGCAGAAGGAAGTAAGAAGCCAGCCAGGGAGAGAAATGGGCAGCAGGTGCTCTGCCCACACAGCTAGAATGGCAGTTCAGGATGAGGGGACAGCGGTGCTGGAGGAGTAAGGAGGGGAGGGAAGGCTGGGAAGGAGGCTGGGGAGGAGGCTGGGAAGGAGGAGGCTGGTGAGGGGAGGAAGAGGTGGATGGGGAAGGAAGGGGCTGGGAAGAAGGATGGAGAGGGAAGGGAGGAGAGGAGGCTGGAAAGGAAGAGGCTGGGGGGGAGAGGATGAGGAGGGGAGAGGGGAGGAGCTGGGGGACGTGCTGGGTCTGGGGTTTTGGAGAGAGAAGTTTGATGTGCCAGCTGGACGTTTCATCTGGCCAGTAGAGCAGGAGGTTGGATTGTATGACTCTGGAATCTGGGGCATCCTGCAAGGACCCAACCTGAAGTTACTCAGCCTTGGCTCCACTAAGCTAAAGGTGTGGGGTTGGCGTGTGAGAAGAGTTGCCTTGGCCTTGCCAGGCCGTGTGTGCCGCCAGCAACATCAGGTTCCCAAAATATGAGAACAGCAGTATGGAAAGAACCTGAGTCTGCTATCTTAATGTGACATCGGGTATCTGGTGAAGACTTTGCCCTGAATGGCGGGGCTGGAGGATGGAGTGTCCATGGCTGCCTGACTAGGGCCCCATACCCTATACCAGGACACCCAGGGCCTCTAGTGCTGCATGGTGGCTGGGGCTGAGCCACACGTGGGGGCTGGAAAAGGTCTCTGGGAGAGATACAGGCAGAGGCTGTGAGGGGAGGTGGTCCTGTGGGGAGGCCAGGCCAGGGCAGGGTCTTTTTTGAAGTGGGGGAATATGTGTTTGGGACCAGCAAAGGTGGATGCTGTGGGAATGCAGGGGCCCTGGGAGGCCCTGAGAGGTAGGTGGGAGCCCAGACTCAGGGGCTCCCCTCTCCAGGAGCAGCGTCCACCCTGGGACAAGAGGGTTGTGGAGCAAGGAGAGGAGGTGGCTAGAGCCCATGGAGTCTCCAGGAAGCCAACGGACAGATGTGGTCAGATGTGGTAGCTGAGCAGGAAAGGAGGGAGAAGCTAGCAGGTAAGGGCCCTGGGGACCAGCTACCCTCAGGGGTTCTCAGGTGGACCCTCAGGGAGCCAAGAGAGGGAGCAACATTGACAACTGATCCTGCAGGCTGCAGCCTAGACCTTGGCCTTCTCTTGACCCAGGAAGCTGGGCATCAGAGATGTTCACTAGGGCAGGGTAGAGGGCTTGTTGGGGGTAAATAGGGGTAGATGAGAGGAAGGAGGCTTGGGCAGGGAAGGCTGGTGGGATGGGCAGGACAGGGGCTTTCAGGGGGCACAAGAAGGCAGACACCAGTCCCTGGGCTTTGTGGGTGGGGATTGTACTCTGGGGGGGGGGGCAGGCAGCACAGTGCCCCTGGCACCCACACTGGGGAGGAGGCTGACCTTCCCCATGTCCCATGTTGTGGACCTATACCCCCTTTCCCCTCTCCCAGGCACCATAGAGACAAGCCCACCTCCTATGCAGGGCTCCTTCGAGGTGGAGGCTGACACCCATGCATATGCCAAAGAACTGCCCAAAACCCGAAGGCAGAGCACATACCATCCCTGTTAGCCTCCAGCTATGCAAAGGCAATGCCACAGCAGGCTGCGATCGATCGTCATGACAACTGATCAGGGCATGCACGGAGTGGCCAGCTGGTAGGGAAGATGTTGGCAGTGCTGTGACCTCCAGAAGAACATGTTGGCCTTTCTGGGATAATAAATGTCTATAAAACTCTAAAAAATAACACAAGGCAGAATGATAGCAACTGTCCTAACCCCAGTGGCTGGATTGAGCATCCACAGCTCAAATTGAAGTGATCTGCAAGGACAGCACTCAGTCTTAGCTCTTGTGCTTCACTGGCAAGATTTTTGACACCTCATCCCTAGAGGAGGACAATGCATACATGAGACCATGTCCATCCAGGGTGAGGATGGTGGAGAAAAGCTTCGGGTACCCTGAGATCAGCCCCTCAGCTACAGAGTGATGCCCAAAAGTCTTGACACCATGAGGTATCACTGCCTTCTGTGGCTTCCGTGATGCTGATTTCTGGCCTGGCCCCACTGTTTTGCTGGAATTGATCTCTAGTCCTGCCACCACTGAGTGCAGACTTTCCAGCAGAGAAGGGAAGCATATGGGCAGATGCTCACTTTCATCATTTCTCTGGGGTCCTGGAGCACCACCTGAATCTGGTGGCCACAGGCCAGACCTGCCCCTCAAAGGCTGTTCTAGACCCTCTGTGTGGACTCTCTAGGCCCATCTTGCTGGTGTATACGTCCACCCCCCCCCTTAAACTCCTGGGACTCTGGCGCTGAGCTGCCAGCTCCAACCAGGTTCAGACCACCTGTCCTGCTAATGGGGCCTGTCTAGCATGGACCTGGAACCGCAGGCTGGGAGGGGAGGCCTAGAGAGCCATAGGTGGCAGATATGGGACCCAATGAGCTCCAGTGAGACTTGCCTCAGGCCCTGGACACTGCAGGTCACACGTGAGAATTCACTGCCCATCAGGTGGAATCAACACTGTCAGATAGGGGGTCTGGCTCCCCATGAAGACCCCCAGAAGGAGGGAAGGGGCTAGGCTGCAAGTGTCCCTTCCCCTGCTTATCAGTGTCCCCCAGATATGGCTGTAGCCCCACCCTCGCATTTGAGGGACAGTCCCAGCTATATGCCTGGCCTCTGAGAAGCTGGGGTCTTCCCCACCGGTCCCAGGCAGCCTGTTTAGGCCGGGGGCAGGGGGGCATCTATTTTGTTGCACGTGGGAGTGCACACACAAGTGCCTTGTGCACATGTGGGCAACTCACAGAGGCCGGTGTTGGGATACCTTTCTGGACCCACCTTGATCAGCACCAATGCTGTGCCAGTAGCTCGGACTTCCTGGGGCTGACCTCACAGGCACACACAAGCAGGCACGTGCAGCTGCAGATGGGGCTGTGTACATGTCAGCATACATGAGCATGCAAACACATCATGTGTGCTCAGCAGCACCATCCCTCCTCGAAGTCTCAGTTGGTAACAGCTTTGGAGAAGCTAGCCACAGAGGGTTGGGGCAGAGGGAGGTCCACACAAAACCAGCCTCCAGTATTTGTCATATTTGTAAGGCGACACTTCCTGAGTTATTTTCCTGCTGGAGTGGGATCTGCCCAGGGGCTTTAGGACTGTCCCGAGGCCCCAGATACACAGCTGCCCAGCAAGCCCAGGGACCATAGAGCTCAGAGGTACAGCCTAGTTGGACTTCCCAGAGAAGGGGACACCAGGCGGGCCCCGCAGGAGGGTCTTCTAAGGCAGAGTAGGCCAAGCCTAGGGTAGAACAAGCCAGGAGGCCACAGGGGGCAAGGCCAAGAGCCTCCTGGGACCTAGGCTGTGGCACAGAGACAGCTGGACCCAGCCATAGCAGAGAGTCCTGTGCAATGAAGACATGTTCTTCCCACACATTTCCACTTCCCATGTGGCTTATCTCAGCTCCAGTGATGCCACAGTGAGGTGGCCAAGCTGTCCCAACACCCACTGGGACAGGGACACAATATAAAACTCACAAAGAGGAAAGATTGGTCTTTGACATACTTGCAAAAGGTGCTGTCTTGGGAGAGATGCTGTATAATTCAAGTTCTAGTAGTAGGCTGATGGGAAAGGGCCACAGCAGTTCCTGTCCACCCTCCAAGGGGCCTGACCAGAGACACCCACTGCCCCTCCAGAGCCTGGAGGGATGGGCAGAGTCCCATAGTTTCCTAGCAGGGCCCAGATTGCCAGGGAGATGAGCCTCAGATTCCCTTTCTGTATAAAGAGATCACTCTGCAGTTTGGGAACAATATGAGGGGTACCCTCTCCTTCTCCTTCCCTTTGCCTTTTGTCTTTTCTCAAACACATCCTCAGTAAGGCCGGGAAGCAGGAAGCAGGAAGCAGGAAGCAAAAAGCAGGCAGCCAGGGAGTTTCCAACTTCTGTCTTCGTGTGGGCTTCTGGACCGTGGTCACAGTCACCCCCCTTTCATTTCCGGATGAGTCAGACCAGGTGCTTTGTCATCACGCCAGTGGGATAAAGTAGGAGCCCATGTCTGTGCACAGCACCTAAGTCCTAGTCCTGGGGCCTGGGTCTCTGATTTCACCTTCTGTGAGTGCCGCCTCCGGGCCTGCTTTTGACCACATGCCAGTAGCCACCACGTAGGACGCTCAAACCCAGAAACTCGGAAACACTTGGAAACCAGACCCGTCCTTCCCCATGACCACACTCCCAATGGCCACCCACACCCAGCACAGAGCTGTCCAAAGCCAGAGACATCTGTAGGGACTCGGCAGTGGGCGACTTCCCGCTCCACAGCCCCACAGGACTGCTCTCACCCTGTCCAGTGTCTGGCACCCACCTGGCACCTGTGTACCACCTCAGCCAGCAAATGCTCCCTAGAACCTGCCTAAGTCTTGGGGGACTGCTATGTGTTTGTTTGCTGTCTAATAATACCAGCATTTCAGAAGCCAAACTGTTTGAGCACGAGTTAGTCCTAGGGCCCTCTCAGGGTGTAGAATCCATCCTCCACTGTGCCTAGACTTAGAATGAAAATTCACTGCATCCCACAGGCCATGGAGACCCCACTCCAGACAAGTGGGTCTGAGCCTCAGGGACCCCACCTGGAATGGCCCAGCCTGGGGAGAGGTTGGTACATGTCAACAATCGCCAGTCCTGCTGGGACCAAGTCTTCCCAGCCCAAGGCCCACGGACTTTGTCCCAGGCATGCAGAGGAGGACCCGGAAATGGGCCGTGAGAATGGATTGAGACGAGGAGGCAGAGCCAGGATAGGGGCAGAGGCCACTCTGTAGTACTGTCACTCAGTCTGGGCTCAGGCATATAAAGAGGTGTGTGTGCAAGCACAGCTGGTCTTGTATTTGTGCGAGGATGTGGGATGTATGTGTGCCTTTGTGTCTGAGCACCTATGTGACTGAGCATTGTGTGATTGAACATGTTTGGCTGAGCACACATGTGACTGAGCACATGTATTTCAGCATGTGCATGACTTGTGACTGTGTGACCATTTCTGTTTGGTCATGTTTGCATGTGTGACTAACCCCGAGTGTGCCCGAATGTGTGAGGACCCCAGAATGGGAGGACGAACACACACAGGGAGAGCCTACAGGTTCCAGCTCCTCACCCTCTGGGGGCATGGGTGGTAGTGTCTGGGGAGGCAGGGAGGTGCTGCCAACCCTGAGACTCTACCCTCCTCTCATGGCGCCAGGGCTGAGGGGATGGGGGTCAGGGGTATGGGAGCTTAGTTGGTCAAAGCTCTGGGAGTTGGGGCTAAAGGGGTTGGGGCTCAGGGGTCTGGGGGCTTAGGGCACAGGAGCTGAGGTGGCAGAAGCTCAGGGCCAGCCTCCACTTCTTTATAACCTGCTCATGCCTGTAGGTCCAAAGCATGAACTCACTCAGGGTCATACAAGGTCTGAATCTGGACCCAGAAGTGGTGCCACATCCAAGGATGGACCCTGGTGGATGAGGTGGGGGTTCAAGACCTCTGTCTAAGAAGCCCTTCCCTCTGGAGCCCCCATTCCTTTAGTCAGGCTCAGGCGGTCCTCACTGTGGGTGGCTGACAATGGACATAGGAGAGGCCTGGAGGTCTGTGATCTCTATGCCCTGTGGGTGTGGGGTCCCAGGACCCAACATGGGAGGATGCTGGTGGGAGGGGACAGGGCAAGGAAAGGAAGACCCTTCACTGGGCACTGATTCTATTCTTGGAAGTCCTCTTCTAGGACTGCTCTAGTTGCTGCTGTCTGGACAGGTGCACAGCTCCACAGAGGGGTCCCAAATACAGCCTTCCTGCCCCCAGGGGAAGGGGGAGCCTCTAGGGCGGGGCAGGGCTGAGCCTCCCGTTCACAGCCTATCCCCTGCCCACTCCTCTTGGAGGCAGGCTGGACCCCAGTCCCCCCCCCCCAGCCCACAGAGCCCTTGCACCCTTCCCTGAGGGGCACACTTGAGCACCTCCAGCCCCCTCCTATGCACTGACTGTCGGGGAGTGGCAGGGGTGGCAACCGCCTTTGTCTCCTGTGCACCTGGTGGGGCTCAGGTTTCTTGTGCAAAGCTCAGCTCCCCCCTTGAGAACCAGAAGGAGCAGAAGGGGCCAGGCCAGCCTGTGCTACCACAAAGTTCCACAAAGCACCCGCACCTCATTGTTGGTTGGAAAAACCAAAGAAGGGGTGTGGCTGAGGGTTGAGACAGGTGGCCCAGGTGGGACTCCAGGTGCCAGCAGACCTTCCTGTCCCTGTCCCCAACCAAGGGTGTGGGGTCCCTATCATCTCCACAGAGGCACATGTGGCCAAGTCCTCAAGCTGACCACCTGGTTTCAGGACACCTCCAGACCGTCCCTGCAGATCTGTTCCCTGCAGACCCTGTCAGTGCAATGGGGAGAGGGTTAAGCTGCCCAGGCAAAAGCACCTTTGTTTGCCTGTGATCTGCACCTGTGCCCCAATTAGCCTAAACCTGGAGTCCAACCAGAAAAAGAATCCACCCTCACGTCTGCCCCATCTAGAGCCCCCACCGCACTGGGGCAACCAGTGCTGGAGCCCCTCCCAGCACCCCCTCTGCCTCAGGGGGGATTTTAAGGTTCTACAGGCTGGATTCCACTCCTCAGCAGGTTTTGGTGTGTGCTGGCCTTAGCCCTGGGTTGTCCTCACTCAGCACACCCTAGGAGAGTGGGTCCCATTGGGCCCCCCTCCTCACCTCCTCTCTGTCCCAGTTTACCCTTGGGGGGCATCCCAGGCAGCCCCTCTCACAGTTTTTTATGCACCTTTGGTGCCCACAAGGGTAACCAGAGCCACCTGCCACCTCTCTCATGTGAAGCCCCTACCCAGAACCTTAACAGGTAGGTGGCACCAGTGAGGACCTGGCTGCTGGGGCTGAGAGGTTTCTTATGAGTCTTGAGGGCTGCCCACCCAAGCCCAGCCTCAGCCCCACTGGCCTACTGGAGCACTTCTGCTGTGCTGTTTCCTGACTGGGACACCTCTCCTTGCATGTCCTGCTATAGGGTGGCTTCCCACCACCTGTCACCAGTGGCTACCTGGCATGGGCCCCTTAGCCCCTTCCCATTGGAAGGAGATTCCAAAGCATCTATCTGGCCTCCTGCCCTGCCCAGTACCCCTCAGGGCCATAGGCCAAGTATTGCAGCCACCCTGCCCCTGGGACCCCCAGGTGAACAGTTAGCTGTGAACATCAACTCCCCTCTCCATGGCTTCCCGAATGACATCTCCAGCTGCTTCTGTGGAGGGCAGGACTGACCCCTCCACCCAGGATAGGCCTTATACCATCCATGGACACCCAATACCACTTCAGGGCCCCCACTTCAGGAGGCGTGTTCAGGATGGGACATGTATACACCCGTGATCCACACACAATTGCAGGAGGAGCACTCTGAAAGCTCTGGAGCCTTTGCCATGGGGTTGAGGAGGGGTCTGCTGGGTGACATGCCCATTTCTGCCCGGCCTGATAGGGGTAATGACCCCATGGGACTCTGTGGTCAAGTGCACACACAGGGTCCTTCCTGAGACCTGTTGTCACACATTTACCAGCCTCCACTGCCTGGGACTGTCCCATGCCAGACTCTCTCAGGCCCCTCCTTGGAGAGGGAGGTAGCAAGACCCTTGGTCCTGGCCAGGGGTGGTGGTGGTCTCAAGCCAAAGGACTTGATGGCCCAGGATTCCCTGGGCTGCCTTGGACTGATCAGCAGTATGGTCAGAGTGGGGGGGAGGGGAGAGTGGCCCCAGTGGATGGGATAGTCAAAGGCTGCCTTGGGAGGTGGGATTGCAGGATGGGGGGGGTCTCTCAGGAGAGGAGGCTTTGGTGGCACCCGATACCATGGACTCTAAAGCCCTTTGAAGCCACAAGTAAGGTCAGCATAGGACCCCACTTGGGATCAGTGAGGTGAGGGTCAGGGTTAGGGACAGAAGCTGGCCACCTTTCTTTAGCTTCCAGGGAACCTGGCAAGGAAGATACTATACCCCATCAGTGTGTCCCCCTCATGACAGGGCTGAGGCCTCAGATGCTGCCAGAAAGGGGGACACCTGGGGATGGAGGTAAGCCCAGGCATGCCACAGGGCTGCCTAGGTCACCCTCATGGGGCCAGGGAGCTGCCTTAGAACAGGAAAGAGGGTTAGAGATCCACTCTTGATGGGCTCACAGGGTTTTCCTGAGGCCTGGTATGCACACACCCTCCCAGGGCCAGTGGAGAGCACAGGCTTCAGTCAGCCCAGACCCCTGACCAGGCCTGAGATAGTTGGGCAGGAGGGTCTGAGGCACAGGTAGGCTGGAGTTAGAGTAAGAGGGTAAGGGAGGCAAGGAACACAGAATGGTGGTCACTGGACAGGAATGGATAGGAGACCATCCTGTTTGTGCTGGAGGCCTCAGGGGCTACAAGACACCAAGCTAGAGGTCAGGCCTGGCCCAGAGTGGGAGCTGACCAGAGCTCCACTCTCAAGGTCTGAGCCAGGGTCAGTGCTAGTCACAGATTTGGCTCTCAGCCTTCACCTTGCCCTCCTGGTCTCTGTGGTCAGCCAACCTCCTCCTCAACAGGACCTGCCCATTGTTCCAAGGCCTTCACACCTCAGCCACTGCTTCTGTGGAGCTCCACCTCTGCCATGAAGCCCACACCCCACCAACAAATGCTCCTTCCTGGGGGCAGCTCCACCAAGACCAAGGTGGACGCCTGACGTGGACCCTCATGTGGGCTCTGTCCCCAGGTGCTCTGTGTGATTGGGCTTTGGACATCTGTTCGGCAGAACCCTGGGAAGAGCCAGACCCCATTCCTGGAGGGGGGCACCTTGCAGGGTGTGAGGGGCTGTGTGAGGACTCTGCCCTGGGAGGGCAGCTGAGACCCTCCTCGCCCCGGGGCTACCCTGCCCACAGGGGTGTGTGTGTGTGGGATGCCCCAGGGCAGGAATGGGTGTCACTGGCACTTGTAGTACACTGCAGGATGGCGTTAAGGAGTGAGGCCCTGTTATGGGTCTAATTTGGGGGATAGCCAGGAGGTGGATGGTTTGGGTGAATCTCTTATTAGCTATTTACATGCGGTTTGTTTCTCAAGAGATTAAGGAAACCTCCAAGTCTCCCAGGCCCCTAAGCTTTCACAGGCCCAGAGAGGGAACTCACGGCAAAGAAGTACACTTTAATCACGTCATTTTTTTTCAAGATAAGGAAACACCAAATCTATATCTGAGGACATTCCCCTCCCTGTATTAACAACCACAGGGTCAAACTCCAGAAAACTGCACATGGCCCGCACAGACCCAACCTGTAGGGCCACAGGGTCCCCGGCTCCGCGGGACACCATAGCCTGGTGGCAGGGCACGTTGTGGTCCTCTGCCAGACGCAACAAAACCCATCTCTACAGAAAGGGGTTGAGTTGAGTGCCATAGAGTTAACCATGTCAGGGAGAAGCAAAACTTTTGTTTTTTGAGACAGAGTCTCACTTTGTCACCCTCAATAGAGTATCCTGGCGTTCTAGCTCACAGCAACCTCAAACTGTTGGGCTCAAGAGATTATCTAGCCTCAGCCTCCTAGGTAGCTAGGACTACAGACACCTGCCACAAGGCCTGGCTATTTATTTTAAAGACAAGTTCTCACTTTTGTTCTCAAACTCCTGAGCTCAAGCAATCAGCCTGCCTTGGGCTCCCAGAGTACTGGGATTATAGGAATGAGCCACCTCACTCAGCCTGAGAAGCAAAACTTTTACCTGCAGACAGAGCTGCTCCCCTAGTGGCCCACGGTGGAACGTGGCGATGAGATGGGGTGGGACTAGAGGAGAGATCAGGGCAGCAAGGCTGTGGGGTGCAAGGCTGGGCCTCCCCACTCACTTCCCTATGCATCAAGGCAAATGACGTCTGTCTGCACGGAGCATCACCCTTAGGATGACCCCACTGAGAAGGACATGCTAGGGACACTGGGCTGGTCAGCCCCTGCCTGCCCTTTTGACTGCACGCCTCTTCCCTTTGCTGTTTAAGAAGCATTTTATTTATTTATTTATTTATTTATTTATTTTTTTAAACTGACCAGAAGACTGACCTAGACTTTCACTCATGCTGGTTTTTTTTTTTTTTTTTTTTTTGTAGAGACAGAGTCTCACTTTATCGCCCTCGGTAGAGTGTCGTGGCGTCACACAGCTCACAGCAACCTCCAACTCCTGGGCTTAGGTGATTCTCTTGCCTCAGCCTCCCGAGTAGCTGGGACTACAGGCATCTGCCACAAAGCCTGGCTATTTTTCTGTTTTGCAGTTCTGCCGAGGCCGGGTTTGAACCCGCCACCTTCGGTATATGGGGCCGGTATCCTGCTCGCTGAGCCACAGGCGCCGCCCAAGAAGCATTTTAAACTCTCTCCATAAGGACCAAAGGCACAAACCCCTTCCTGTGACATGCCCTCCACTGCAGTTGCACCCCTAATGGCCCCTCAGCTCATGTTCTCTGGGTCTCTCCTGGGTCACAAAGCCCCACAGTCATGCATGAGCACGAGTATGCCCTGAATACACCACCTTCTATTTTTTTGAGACAGAATCTCAAGCTGTCTCCCTGGGTAGAGTGCTGTGGAGTCATAGCTCACAGCAACCTCCAACTCTTGGGCTCAAGTGATCCTCTTGCCTCAGTTTTTCTGTCTTTTTGTTTGTTTGTTTGTTTTTTGAGACAGAGTCTCAAGCTGTCACCCTGGGTAGAGTGCTGTGATGTCATAGTTCATAACAACTTCAAATTCTTGGGCTTAAGTGATTCTCTTGCCTCAGCCTCCCGAATAGCTGGGACTACGGGTGCCCACCACAACGCCTTGCTATTTTTCTTGTTGCAGTTGTCATTGTTATT
The DNA here is from genome assembly GCA_963573935.1 of Arctocebus calabarensis. NCBI lineage: Eukaryota > Metazoa > Chordata > Mammalia > Primates > Lorisidae > Arctocebus > Arctocebus calabarensis. The sequence goes on along the minus strand of CAUYON010162125.1, from coordinate 2,413 downwards.
TTAGCTGGCCCAGGCTGAGGTAGAACCCACCAGCCTCAGTGTATGTGGACAGCACCCTACCCACTGAGCTATGGGCGCCTCCCAGTTTTTCGGGGTTTTTGGGCAGTTCTTGGCCAGGGCTGGCCTTGAACTTGCCACCTCCCGACATAGGGGGGCCGTCACTCTACTCCTTTGAGCCACAGTTTTCGTTTTTTAAGTAGAGATGAGAGTCTTGCTTTTTGTTCAGGCTGGTCTCGAACTCTTGAACTCAAGCAATCCACCAGCCTTGGCCTCTTAGAATGCTAGGATTATAGACATGAGCCACTGCTCCTGGCTGCACACCGCCTTCTTCTTATTTATTTATTTATTTTGAGACAGAGCCTCAAGCTGTCGCCCTGGGTAGAATGCTGTGGCATCACAGCTCATAGCAACCTCCAACTCCTTGGGCCTAGGTGATTCTCTTGCCTCAGCCTCCTGAGTAGCTGGGACTACAGGCGCCCACCACAATGCCTGGCTACTTTTTGGTTGCAGCTATCATTGTCGTTCGGCGGGCCCGGGCTGGATTCGAACCCACCAGCTCAGGTGTATGTGGCTGGCACCCTAGCCACTTGAGCCACAGGCGCTGAGTCTGCACACCGCCTTCTTACTGGAGGTCTGCAAGGGGGCACTGCCATCCATACTGTCCCCTTCCTGTTCCCTCTGCAACCTCTCCCAGAGCTGCGCTCCAGAACTTGTCCCAGGACCTCAGAATAAGACTGTGTGGAGACAAGGCCATTTGGGTGGTTAAGCTGAAAAGAGGTAGACCTTTTTTAGGTCCACCTTTGTTAGGGTGGACCTTAGTCACATCAGTAAAAAGAGGATGTTTGGACACACAAAGACACCATGATGGACTTGAGGGCATGGCAAGAACAGAGACAAGGAGCTGCCCCCTCCGTCATGTAAGTCCCTGGCTATGGTGTTTTATCACAGCAGCAAGTGGAACAGCCTAAGACACACTCCAAACCCACCCAGACAGGCTTGAGCTAGGTGCTCACTCTGCCTCCCTGTGTGCATTGTAGGGTGCTGCATGGGCACCCTTTTCAGGCCTGGATACCCTCATCAGGCTCAGGTACCCTTGTTGGACCCTGCAACCCTATGTGGACATCCTTGCAAACTCAGGTTTACGGGTAATTACAAGGTGACTGCTGTGACCGGCCACCTCTTCAAGGCAGCGTCATCCAGATTGGGCAGGCAGAAGCTTGCTGTCCCTGCCTACCCTTTGACAACAGGTGCTGTTCTCTCTGCTATCTTTTTTGCCAGTGAACACATCCCAGCCCAGAGATTCCATGGACTTCATATAGTTTCTAGTCTTTTTCTTGACAGTTTATAAGAGCTTATAGCACAAGATTGATTTTAACTGTTTGTCATTATCTGGGGACTTTGCTTGTGGAATACTTTGCTATGTTCAAGTTTTAACTTTGATATAATAAATGTGATTACAAGGAAATTTGGATTTCTCTCTAGGAAGAGTTTATGTAAGGTGAAGAAAATGTGACCAAGAAAACAAAAACTATTATTCATATCCTCAAAGAGGTAAGAGAAAATACAATTGTCCTAGAAATAATTAGAATTAAACTGAAACAAAAAAAGTTGGAGGGTACAGAGTTAAGGATGTACTCTTGAGAGTGAAGCAAAGAGAGAAAGAAAATGAAACAGAGGACCAGGTCCAAGTCCCATTAATATCTACAGAAACACAGAGCAAAGAAACAGAAGGGAAAAAATATCATTTAAGAAAATTTCCACCCCAATTCATAATTGCTGAGACATGGAAACAGCCCAAGTGACCATGGACCCATGAATGGATTAACAAATTGTGGTATATGTACACCATGGAATACTGTGCAGCCATAAAAAGATGGAGACTTCGGGTGGCGCCTGTGGCTCATCGAGTAGGGCGCCGGCCCCATATACCAAAGGTGGCAGGTTCAAACCTGGTCTCGGTTGAACTGCAAAACAGAAAAATAGCCGGGCGTTGTGGCGGGCGCCTGTAGTCCCAGCTACTCGGGAGGCTGAGGCAAGAGAATCGCCTAAACCCAGGAGCTGGAGGTTGCTGTGAGCTGTGTGAGGCCACGGCACTCTACCGAGGGCGATAAAGTAAGACTCTGTCTCTACCAAAAAAAAAAAAGATGGAGGCTCGGCGCCTGTGGCTCAACGGGCTGAGGCGCCAGCCACGTACACCTGAGCTGGCGGGTTCGAATCCAGCCCCCGGGCCCGCCAAACAACAATGATGGCTGCAACCAAAAAATGGCCAGGTGTTGTGGTGGGCGCCTGTGGTCCCAGCGACTTGGGAGGCAGAGGCAGGAGACTCGCTTAAGCCCAGGAATTGGAGGTTGCTGTGAGCTGTGATGCCATAGCATTCTATCCAGGGTGACAGCTTGAGGCTCTGTCTCAAAAA
>CAUYON010162123.1:0-17804 GCA_963573935.1 Arctocebus calabarensis | reverse complement strand
TTGCACTTGGGACTAAATATGGAACCCCCATTCCCTATGCCTAGGTCAGTTTCATGTGAATTTCCTGGGCCTCAATTCCATGAATGGACTGTGTCCATTCATTGATGCATTCATTCACTTTGCCCCGGAAGGGACTGTGTTTGTTCACTGATACATTCATTCACCTTCCAAATAAATAAATTAATTAATTAAAAAATATATATTCATATTTTTACAGAATGAATTAATAAAATATATGTATCTATGTGACATTAGTACCAAATAGAACAGAAGCAGGAACCAAAGTAGGACCAGCAACTTTATCTATGTTCTTCTCTACTGATTCTGTAGCATCTAAAACAGTGTCTGTGCTTGGCGCCCATGGCACAGTGGTTATAGCACCAGCCACATTCACCGAGGGTGGCAGGTTTGAACCTGGCCCAGGCCTTCTGAACAATAATGACAACTGCAACAAAAAATAGCTGTGTGTTGTGATGGGGCACCTGTAGTCCCAGCTACTTGGGAGGCTGTAGCAAGAGAATTGCTTAAGCCCAAGAATTTAAGATTGCTGTGAGTTGTCACGCCATGGCACTCTACCAAGGGCTACATAGTGAGACTTTGTCTCAAAAAAACAAAAAAAGTGTCTGGCAAATAAAAGGCACTCAACGAATATCTATTGAATAATGAATAAATACAAGATGGTTTAATATTATGAAATTAGTATAATATGGTCCATCAGTAGGTCAAATAAGGAAAGGCAATACAGCCATATCCATAAATATTGAAAAGATATATATATGATATATAAATATATATATGATTAATATGAGGGTATATATGATTAGGTTACATTTTTGCATTTGTTAGGAAAAGTCTGAGTTGTTTTTTTTCCTTTTTTTGGAGACAGAGTCTCACTTTTTCGACATGGCGTCACAGCAACCTCAGACTCTTGGGCTCAAGTGATTCTCTTGCATCAGCCTCCCTAGTAGCTGGGAATACAGGCACCTGCCATAATGCCTGACTATTTTTTTTTTAGAGATGAGGTCTTGTTCTGTCTCAGGCTGGTCTCAAACTTGTCAGCTCAGGCAATCCGCCCACTTTGGTCCCCAGAGAGCTAGGATTACAGACATGAGCTACTGTGTCCGGTCAAAAGTCTAAGTTGTATTTGAGTCCTTCATGACTATCAAACACATGAGCTTGAAATGAATGCTGTTTCTTTCTTTTCTTTTCTTTCTTTTTTTTTTTGAGACAGAGTTGCCATAGAGTCATAGCAACCTCAAACTCTCAGGCTCAAGAGATTCTCTTGCCTCAGCTTCCCGAATAGCTGGCACCACAGGTGCCCACCACAATGCCCAGCTATTTTTGTTTTTTAGAGATGGGGTTTCACTCTGGCTCAGGCTGGTCTTGAATCTGCAAGCTCAGGCAATCCCTCCACCTCAGACTCCCAGAGTGCTGGGATTACAGGCATGAGCCATCGCGCCCAGCCCTTAATGCTTGAATGCCTGAATGTTTTTTAATATATTCTTTTAAATCTTTCAAATCAATAGGCAATAATGTCTTTAACAGTGAAACACCACCTAAGTCAGTCTCACTGAAATTAGTAGCTAACTAAGGTTCATCATTATTATTTAACACTGGTCCCAAAATTCTCATTGGCATGATGAGACATGAAGGAAAACTAATAGTAGTAGCTATAAGAAGGAGATAAAATTATTATTTGCAGATGATTAAGGCTATCTATCAAATGAAAAATCTAAACATCAAAAAATATTAAAAATAAATTCCAGTGAAATAGCTGGGTAAAATACAAATATCCACAACTCAATTCTATGTACTAGTAATACTCAATTAGAAGAAAATAGAAAAAAAGATCCACTCACAATTGTAGTAAACATATGAAATCCAACATAAGATACTTAACCTGAAAAAATACAATATATATGAGGAAACTACAAAATTTTAAAAAGAGATATAAAAAGTAGACCTAAATAGATAAAATTATAAGTCCTTGATAGCAAAGTAAGTTTATAAAGAAGTTAGATTAATAAAATTTGGAACATACCTATGATTTAATATTGGTCATTAAAAATCAGTTTGTTTGTTTGTTTGTTTTTGAGACAAAGTATCACTGTGCCACCCTTGTTAGAGTGTTGTGGCATCATAGCTCACAACAACCTCAAACTCTTGGGCTTAAGTGATTCTCTTGCCTCAGCCTCCCAAACAGCTAGGACTACAGGCACCCGCCACAACACCTGTTTTTTTTTTGTTTGTTTGTTTGTTTTGTAGTTGTCATTGTTGTTTTTAGCAGGCCCAGGCCAGGTCTGAACCTGCCAGTCCTGGTGTATGTGGCCAGCCCCTGAGCTATGGGCCCGGCGCCGCCTTATTTTTTTTTTTTTTGAGACAGAGTTTTCACTCTGTCGCCTTGGGTACAGTGCCATGGTGTCCTAGCTCACAGCAACCTCAAACTCTTGGGCTCAAGAGATCCTCTTGCTTCACCTTCCTGAATAGCTGGAAATACAGGCACCTGCCACCACACGCAGCTGGTTTTTCTATTTTTAGTAGAGACAGGATCTTCCTCTTGTTCAGGCTGGTCTTGGACTCCTGATCTCAGGCCATCTACCTTTCTCACTCTCCCAGAGTGCTAGGATTACAGGTGTGAGTCACTGAACCCAGCCAAAAATCAGCTTTTAAGAATTTTTAGTGATGTGGGAAAATGTCCCAATGTTATTAAAGATACAGGATAAAAATTATACATGATGACTCCAACTATGTAAAAATATAAATAAAGGATTAGAAGAATATATATCATAATTTTAACCATAGTGGTGATCTCTAGATTGTGGGAGAATAATTTTAATGTGATACTTTAAACTTTTCTGAATTTATAAATCGTATATAAAGAAGATATATTACCTCTATCATCAGAAAAAAATACTAATAAAGCATTTAATGCCAACATCCAGACAATGGAAATTACATATGTATTAATACTAAGATCAGGCCTGCCTGACAAACCCAGGGCTCCTCTCCTGCAATATACTGGTATGCTGAAGGTTCACACACGTAGCTCAAGGATCACGATAAAATTGGGTTTCAGTGCAAATATTACTAAATGGGCAGAAATAACAGAATTTTATTCAAATGGTCACATAATTATTTTTCCCCTATGATTTAGTGACTTGAACTCTGGACATAGCAACAAATGGCCAATTTCTACATAGGACTGGCACAAAACTAATGCCAATAATTAGGTATTTATAAGACAAAAGGCACAGCTCAGTTTACCTTTTCAGCATTGAATCAAATATCTTTCCATGACAAGTATGGGACATTTCAGTATCTTATTTAAGCAGCAATGTCAGTTGCTAAAGAACTGTCTTTGCTCTAATTTTGCTTTTTTAGTGTTATTTTTGCTTTCTCCTTTCTATGTACAGTAAGATATAGACCTGAAGTATTTTCTCTCTTGCATACCTGTTGCTGGGTTTACTTAGTCTTTCAGGATCAGCCCTTAAGAATTCCCAAATCCATGACCAAAGAAAAGAAAAATAAAACCCAAACCAGAAAAAGCCTACTTAAACCATTCAATACAAATTAATGGTCGCAAGGCCAGGGAATGTGTCTAAACAAAATTATGTTTAACCCATAATCCCACACTAAATGCAATTTACACTCATCTAAGAGATAAGGCAACCCATTTAATTTAGAGTCATGTGGTCAGATATTCTTTTCCATAGCAACCACACAGTAGTCACAGTAGTAGTCAACTGCCCATTTTCTCCTTCCTATAACACAGAAAGATACAAAGAACAGCTTGCACAGAAAGTTGATGATGATTTGATTCCACTAGATAACAATGAGAGAATGGTCAAAAGAAAGATCATGTTCCCTCTGATAAGGAGATGCCTTGAGGAGTTTAAATAAAAGACCAAAATTATTTTAAGAAAGAAATCAAATGCCTAAACAAACAATTTAAAGAAGTTTGTAGATTTCCAAAATAATATAATAAATAAAGGAAAACATGATTTGACATAAAAAATTAAAGAGTGGGGGGAAAAGTTTACAATAAAACAGCAGTTAAAAAAATAACAAAACCCCACCCATAAACCTTATGTGCTTTAAATATTTTACTAACCCTTTCTATAGTTATCAGTTCCACAGCAATGATTTAACTGATAGCAACAATATTGGTAGCTCAAAGAAGTTCAGCATTAGAAAAGCAAATCATATTTTTGATTTTTTATAGAGATTCTCACCAGTCATCTGCTTCTTCTTAGGTTTAGTCTAAATGGTTTGGGGAGACAATGCTTATTTTATACGGCTGTATTAAGAAAATGGAGACTACAGGATAAGCTGGTAAAATAAAAAAATGTGCCCCTCAAAGTGCCTTAGATATAGTATTTATGAAAATATCTGGTGAAAGAAAATTAATTCAGTTCAGAAAAATACTCACTGTTTGAAGCTATGTCAATCAGAAGAGTTTCTTCTGCTTCTGAGGGGAGAAAAAACAAGATCAGAGAAAACTATTCATCGTAGCAAAAAGACAATGCCTAAGTAAATAGTTGCATCTCTCAGTCACTGCTCCCAGGTCTTAGAACATACTTTTTTTTTTAATGTTTTGCTTTTCTTTAATTTAGGATTTTTTTAAAAAGGATTTTAATAACACTAAGTGCTAAGTAACCAAATGGAACTCTTCGAAGCAACTCAAGGAAACACAAATTAATAGTAGGGAACATAACAACATGTTAATTCAAATAAAGGCAAGTTTAATTCCCCCTAACATACTAATTTAATATAATCTAACTGTGTCCTTTAGATACTTCTTATGGAAAGCCCAGGAAGTGAATTAGTTTCTTAACTCAGATCTATTCTCCGAAAGTTTCCCAATAATTTCCTTACCTCTGCCCCTGCCCCATATAGGAGCAAAGTATACCTGAAGATATCCTTAAAGTACACCTTACGGTTGCAATTAACACATACCTGTGGGCCCAAGTCCTACCTTACCCAAGAGGTATAAAACAATGCAAAGGACTTTGTAAGTTTGGAGTTCTTTTTTCACCTGATGCCTCTCTTAGATTTTCTTCCTTACCTCTAGTGTCTAGACCCAACCTATCTCTTCCTTTCTGACTTCTCTGGATTTGACCAGCAGTACCTGCCAGACTCTCTGGGCTAACTGAACTCAGGGGGATTAGCCTGGGATCTACAATGGTCAAATGGAGTAGTCTCAGCCTTGTCTATCTTCTTCCCAAGAGTGAACTGTATACTTGGCTCCATGATTTGGGTACAAGAGAAACGGGTAAGGAACTAAGTTGTCTAATATTAGAAAGAAGTCTCTATACTATTACTAGCATTGATTAAGTAAGAGAAAATAAGGCATTAGGTCACAGGTGTTATTATATGTTTACCACTGTTCTTCAGTAACTTCTAGTTCTATAAAACTTAAGCGTTTACAGTTTTCAAAATAGATGCACAGGTAATAAAAAGAAGGTGAAAACAAAAGGATGTAACTGTCCATTTCATCATGGGGAACTATGGTATATATGTATACATATTTTCCTAGATGCCAAGAAGTAGCACTATAATGTAACAATCAGCTGTCTTTTTCTTATTAAAAACAATACTAAGAGAAACAGGGTAAGAGAGACCAAATGAGTAGTACGAAAAGGCAAAAAGCTAATAGGATACTAATTTAAAGTCATGTTCTTCTTTTTCCTCTGCAAAGAGATACACTTCGAAAAGTGAGGTAACCACAGCATGTGGTTTCATTTTTCTTTTTCTTTTTTTTTTTTTTTTGAGACAGAGTCTTACTTTGTTGCCCTCAGTAGAGTGGTGGCATCATAGCTCACAGCAACCTCAAACTCTTCGACTCAAGTGATTCACTTGCCTCAGCCTCCCAAGCACCTGGGAATACAGGTGCCCACCACAATGCCCTGCTATTTTTAGAGATGGGGTCTCGCTCTTGTTCAAGATGGTCTTGAACCCATGAGCTCAGGCAATCCACCCACCTAGGCTTCCCAGAGTGCTAGGATTACAGGCATGAGCCACCGCGCCTGCCTTTGGCTTCATTGTTTAATGTTTCTTTCACACAGGGGAGGCTTAATATCTATGAGTTGATTCTACTATACAATGTGGACAATATTCATTGAAGACATTTTTAATTTTTAATATATGCTGCCTTAAAAATTCATAAACCACAGACTTAGTATTTTCACTTACAGGAATAAATCCTGAGGAAAAGTATAGGAAGATTTATGTAAAGAGAGGTTCATCACATTACTATTTATACTACTGAAAAATAAACCAAATGTCAAATACAGAGAAATAATTACATTATGGATCATTCACAAAGTAATATACAGCCATTAATGGCGTGGAAAAGTGCTCATAATATTATTATGGTATGTGGAACAGATAAAAAATTATATAGGAAGAGTATCAACCACCTGGAAAGTTATATGTAGAAGAAAGGAAAATGTCAGGCATTTATCTCTGAAGGACGGGAATTTAGGTGACCTTTTTAATGTTTTTCTGTTCTTTCCAAACTTTTTGTCACTTTTGTGAAGAAAAAAATTCAATGTAGTTTAAGAAAGAATACATGCCAGGTAGGATATGAGTTTTCCAAGAAGCTACAACTGATACAGAAAGTTTCTGCCTAGTGAGACCACCAGACCTGCTGGAAACAGAATGCACATGTCTCTAGTATCAATTTCCTTTCCAGAGCAATATGAGATGACAGAAGCAACACCTCCTACACAAATCTCCAAATTTTTAAGTTTCATTGTAGCAGATGAAACAACAGATTTTCTGTGTTCAGCCGCAAATTTGAGAGCAAGAAGCCAGATATTTCCTCCCTAGAGCTGATGTTATGATTCACCTAGAGTTGATGTTATGATTCACCAATGTCAAGGTCTGAGAATCCGCACAATTGAATGTAAGAAATTACAATCTGGCAAAGTGTGCTGCCAATTGTCTTAATTTCAAATAGTGTGGAGGAGAAAAGTGCTAAATGTGTGTGAATCCAAGAGACCTGGATACTTTACAACGAGCACTGTGTCCATTAAGCCCAAGAATGTCATTTAAATTCATATATAGGCCAGTTAGCATAAAAGAATACCTACATAGGTAACAGTCTACATACATCTCTAATCCCAAAGAAACAGGTGACCCATAAATCCCTGCAAATTAAGCAATATATTTCAATATAACCCTTCATCACTCTTAGGCAAAGCATTTATCATTTTCTCAGTGTTATTTTTTTATGCAAAAAGTAATATATTTCATTTTACATGCAATGACAAATTTATGTATGTATGGTACAATACAATAATGATAATAATGACCAAGGGAAAAAATTATAAAATTAGCTAAGCAAATAAAGCTAGTACCTTGAACACATCTGAAGTGGCTATTTATAGGAATGATATCTTGAACATACTGCTCCTTCTCATGCAACTGGATTATTAACCTAGGAAACAGAAGAATGCATCAATGAATAGTTACTGAAAAACCCAAACATTCAGCAACAAAATACTTTGCTGTCTTGTTACACAAATCTAGTCTATATTCATTAGATTACATCTATTAATAGTTCCCTGGATCTGCAAATCCTGACAGCTAGGTACTGCTCTATGTCTAAAAGGATGTTACTGGTGAACAATATCTGAATTCCCACACTATTCTATGTGCCATATGTCCTAAAAATAGCTTACATGCTTAAGTGCATGAATCATAGAGTATGTGCACCAGAGTAAAGAACTAACAGCTAGATGTGAACTCTATGAGGGCAGGGACTTAGGCTGTCCTTTCATCATAGCATTTCTAGTTACTAGCATAGAATTTGGCACATAGCAGTTGCTGTGTGTTAAAGCAATGAATTAGAAAATTCATAAACTAACTTTCTAATTAAATGCCCATGGCTTTTACCAAATGATGTTCTTATCTCTTCAAATAGGCACTGGGGGTTAATACAGGAGGAAGAGGGGATGCCTAGCCAGCTAGATTAGTCAAAACACAGGTGACCAGGGGTGGCACCTGTGGCTTGAGGGAGTAGGGCGCCGGGCCCCATATACTGGAGGTGGCGGGTTCAAACCTGGCCCCGGCCAAAAAAAAAAAAAAAAAAAACAACGAAAAAAAACCAGGTGACCAAGGTAGCAGATATCGACTGCCTTCATACTCCTTGTGTTTTTCCTCTGGTTTCCAACTTTATGTTGGTATTTCTATGCAAACGTGAGTGAATTCAGCTCACCATTATGAAGTGCAAGACTTCTAAATCCATATGCACTCTAAAGTATTAATTTTCGTTTATAATTTATCCTTAGCGGCCTAGAATCAAGGTATAACCTATTGGCAAACAGTCATTCTGAATGTCAACTAACTCTTCCAGTCAAACGCTCTTCAGGTGTTTCTGTTTGTTTTTGCAAGGAAGACTCCTCTTTTTTTCCTGAGACCCATCTCAAATACCACCGCCTATGTGAAGCTTTCTTCAATATCCCCCAAGCAGAACCAGTGGCCTTATCCACTCTCTTCCAGTTATTCATTTCTCCTCACCAATCTGAGCTCCTTGAAAGGACTCAATCATATTCAGTTTTGTCTGCAGCCTAACAGATGCTCAACAAATACTGCTTGAATCAATTAACTAGCTTACTTAAGCTACAAGTAGAGGTGAATTTCTAAATATAACGGTTCAACTTCTGTCATTGTTTTAAAGGGTTTGATTTCTATTTTGCTTTCTCTTTGGGGTGCATGTTATTTTAGCTTTTTGGATTTTTTTCAAATTTGTTAACTTTGAAGGGGATAATCTAGTTTAAGTAAGTACTTAGATAGAATCCAAGGAAATAAAAATATTAATGTTTTTTTTCTGCTTTGATCTTGCTTTACTGATTTGTAGGGGTTTATATTTTAAGGTGATTACAGAAATATGGGGCAGGCACCTTTCAAGCTGGAAAGTTTATGAGTTGAGCAGAGAATCATATAAACTCAGATGGAAACCAGAAACTAGATAAAAGGCTGAGAAAGCACTGGTTAAAGAGGAAGAGCTTACTTTGAGAAAAATGAACAGGAATCACTATAATCTCAAAATATGTAGACTAGAAATGGTATTGAACATTAGCAGTAAAGCTTCAACTGGGCTGTAATGTTAAAAACCTTCACAGAACAAAGATAAACTTAACATTTAAGCGAATTCCACAGATATTTATTAAATATCTACTATGAGTTAGCTACTAAATAAACTACAGCAAAAAACAGAGTTAAGAATAAGCATAAAATATCTATCTAAATGTAATTATTCACTCAGAATAGAAAGAGTAAAAATAATAGGTATGTAGCAATGGAAATCAGAATTTGGTAGTTCTCAAACAGAAAAGAATGAGAAACTGAGTGCAACTCAGCATTATCCCTAGGAAACACTTTGATTTGTTCAAGGAAGGTCAAGCAACAGTTTCTGCCATAATTTATTTTCCTTGAAAAAAAAAAAAAAAGAATGTTAGTGTTTGATACCCTGCTCCCCCCCAATATTATTTATTATATTTTTATTTTTATTTTTATTTTTTTGAGACAGAGTCTCACTATGTTGCCCTTGGTAGAGTGCTATGGCATCACAGCTAACAGCAACCTCAAACTCTTGGACTTAAGTGATTCTCCTGCCTCAGTCTCCCAAGTAGCTGGGATAACAGCTGCCTGCCACAATGCCCAGCTATTTTTTGTTGCAGTTGTCATTGTTGTTAAGTTGGCCTGGACTGGGTTTGAACTTGCCAGTGTCGGTGTATGTGGCTGGCGCCATAACCACTGTGCTACAGGCGCTGAGCCCCAAATTTTATTATTTTTTTATTTTCTGAGACAGAGCCTCAAGCTGTCACCCTGGATAGAGTGCTGTGGCATCTCAGTTCACAGCAGCCTCCAATTCCTGGGCTCAAGCGAGTCTCCTGCCTCCACCTCCCAAGTAGCTGGGACTATAGGTGCCTACCACAACGCCCAGCCATTTTTTGGTTGCAGGCGTCATTGTTGTTTGGTGGGCCCGGGCTGGATTTGAACCCGCCAGTTCAGGTGTACGTGGTTGGCGCCTTAGCCCATTGAGCCACAGGCGCCGAGCCCCCAAATTTTATTTTTAATTGTAATTTTGGTCTCTCAAGCAAATTTTTCCCTTGGTTGACAATAAGAACCACAGATCAAAAGATTAAGACAGACTTAAAGTTCCAGGATAAAAAAGCCAAAGTAAAAAGTTCTGGATGCTCAAGTCAGAGAAGGCAGATAAGAGATAAGAATTTGAGGATTATCGGTGGTATTACGCATTATATGTCTCAAATAAATGACTTCAAAAGAAATTTCTCAATCTAATTCTGAGATGTGTTGCACAGGTTCACAGCTCACTTACGCTACTTCCTAATTGTGAACAAGTAACTTAATCTCTCTCTGCTTCAATTTCTATATACAAGGAGAGGGGTATGATAATACTGCAATTTCATATTAACCCTCATGTGCAAATTAAATGAACTAATTAATGAAAAGTGCTTTCAAGAGTATCTGGCACACACCAAGCCATCAAGTACTAGTTGTTGTTGCACCCTCAACATACAGAATGGGAACACAAGAATTTGATTTCTCTGTGGGGAAGGATACAAATAGTCATGAACTACCACCACCAAATTTAAAAGTCCTGCTAGCACAAGAGCTCAGATAGGATAAGCTACCTCTCTTATGGGCAGCTGCTCATTCCCTTATTAGCTGAACTGAATCCCAAACCTACTAAGCCAAGGGACCAGATCTTGGGCTGTGGTCATCTCAACAAAATGACTATCTATTCAATTTTCATAATTTTGTTTCTACAGAAGATAAAACCAAGGCACAAAAACTTTATTGGTTTGCCTGAGGGTCACATTTTTCTACCCCATATTAGCCTTTGGAAATGTTAATGGTGTTCTGCTTTTTCAGTTCACTTTTCTGTTGAATTTAGTTTTATTAAACTGATCTTCCAGGGTTTGAAGAAAACCCGGGAAAATAGCATGAGCTTCCCATATCGACAGAGCTGACATATCAACAAAGTAGGGCATAGAACTAATGATGTCCAGTTAGAGTGACACCAAAAGTGCTAAAGAAGAGCAGGCTAGGTCAGTGGAAGTTTCTTTTATATATATTAGACAGCATAGACACAGAGGATCTAAAAGTGGAGACTGAGAAAAACTGCTTATAGGTAGAATCCAATGTTGGGAGATGACAGGATTTAAGTGAACAATTTTTAAACTGAGAAGAAATCTGATGTCAAGAAACCAGCCACTAATGAAGGGAAGTGGCTTGGGCACACAGGATAAGACTTATGATATGAGCATATAATGGTCACCATGAAGTACTTAGTAGCAATGGGATGAGGCTGGCAGCTATGGTGATAGCTTACCAAAATCATCTTTTGACCAAGCAGCCAATAGTATTTACTGAGCTCCTATGTCTAAGCCAGAGTGGAAGGTGTCACAGACTGATAAAATGTCAAATGTCATTTATGTTTCTACACATTTCATTACCTTTTCTTCCCAACATTCAAGTCAGCAAGTGAAGCAGTTACTGGCTTACACTACACCATTACTGAATTAATGAACCTGCCTTGGAACAAGTAGATAAGCGGGTAAGGAGACAGGAGGAACCTGCTGAATGGGGTTAGGAAAAGACAAGTCTGTAACATTAACAATGAAACATGTCAATAGCACTTTACTTTTTGTAAACCACTTTCACATTTATTATTCCCCTAGTTGTAGCTCCAAAGGCTATAAGGTAAGACAGTTAATGTTTATAGTCAACTGATGAGTTAACTAAGGGCCAGAAAGCTTTACTGACTTGTCCGAGGTTACACAACATATGTCAGTTACAGGGGCAGGAACTAAGAACCCAGGCTTCCTGCTTCCCCGCCCATTGAATCCTTCCACTGAGCTACACTGCCAGGCATAATCTAGAGGCTTGGAAGTTTGGGACAAAGTCCTGAGGTTAGAGAGCATGGGTACATCACACCTAGGCCTGAACCTGTTGCCCGCATGGCCTCAGTGAGAGGAGGGTGGGTGGCTCTTCGTGGTTTGGGGTTGGGAAGTAATGGCAGGCTCCCCGTCTCTGCGGGAATCAGGTGGTTACTTACTCATATTGCCCATTCCTCTGGGCTAGGGTCAGGGCGCAAGGCTCCCGAAGAGGACCCTTCATCTCCATACCCTCGATAGTATGCGGGCACTAGTCAAGGTTCTCTTTTAAAAGAGCGACTGGGAAGGGTGGGCGCGCTGGGGAGCGAAGGGGTCTCCCGCCCGCACCACCGCCCTGCCCCGTTCCCCAAGCGTCGCCTCCGCGCCGGCCCCCTCCCCCGCTCTGCTCAGCCTCTAGGCCTAAAGGGCCCCCCACCCTGCAGCATTCCGCAGTCCCTCGACCCTCACCCCTGGCCCTGTGTGCCCCCCCTCCCCCGTTCTCTCTGGCGGATACAGCAAGGGGCTGGGCTCCGACCGGGAGAAGCGGCTCCATCCGGGCGGCCTGCGGGCTCAGCGGGGCGGCGGACTGCGGGTGGATCAGACAACACTGCCTCCCGCGTCCTCACGCCCACCCGCCTCCGCTGCGCGTCCTTTGGGCTGCAGCTCGGCGCCGGGAGCCCGAGCCGGGAGCGGAGAACCGGGAACCTGACCCGAGAGAGAGCGGCGCCTCGCGCCCTAGCAGGTTTTCCAGGCCGCCGCAGATTCTGCCCCCTGCGGCCAACCTGCGGAACAACAGCGAGAGGCCTGACGGATGGGGTCTCTACCGCGTCCAGCAAGGAATGCCTCTTAAATGTTAACCTGTGACACTAGAATCGTTCTGAGGACTTCGAAGATTGCCCCAGAAACAAAATACAATCATACCTATGAGGGAACTCTCCAGTGGAGAAAAATGCCTCTTAAGGTTATAATGCACCGTGTTGGTTATTCTACTACTCAGATTTCTCCCCTTCCTTTTCTTTCTTCTATTCCCTAAATAGAAAAATTCCCCAAAATACATACCTTAGCTCCTCCTTGTGTCCCCTCCAAGCAGGCAACGTGCAGATATATATTCCTGACTCAGAACCCCTACCTAATGAACCCCACTGTTAGAAGAATATTGTGTAACAAAACTAACTTTACCATTTCACAAAACTGTCCAGGCTTGAAACTTCAAAGGGTATGCACGCTTTCTTCCCCTCTTCTATCTAATCTCTGTATTTAATCAGTCAACAAACAAATTGGGTTAATATTTTCTTTGCAATTACTTTTCGATTCCTTGTTTTCCCTCCATTCACACTGCCATCACCTATTATAAGCCCTTGTGATACCCTATCTGGATCATTGCATTTCCCCCAAGTAAATCTTGTTGGCTCTACTCTCTCTTTGACCCTTTTACTCTGTTGGCAGCCATAAAAATATTCTTCACTAAGTAATTTTTCAATTGTATTATTCATTTGCTTGAGAATCTATAACAGGCTAGTCTCAAGACAGATTTTAAAACTATAGTAATTAAGAGTAGATTATGAGCTGGTTGGGGTTGCTCAGCCTGTAATCCTAGCACTTTTGGAGGCCAAGATGGGAGGATTGCTAGAGCCCAGGAGTTCAAGACCAGCCTGAGCAAGAACGATACCATCTCTACTAAAAGTAGAAAAACTAGCTGAGGGTTGTAGTGGGCACCTGTAGTCTCAGCTACTTGGGAGGCTGAGGTAGAAGGATAGCTTTAACCCAGGTGTCTGAGGTTGCTGTATGTTAGGCTGACCCCATGGCACTCTAGCCCGGACCAGTAAGACTCTGTCTCAAAAAAAAAAAAAAGTATATTATGAAAAAATTTAAAAATAATATATAATGTAGATAGATGAAAGGAGAAGAATAGAGCACCCAAACAGACCTACGTACATATGGAGAGTTGAACCTATTCAGCATGTGTGATGTTTCAAATCAGTGCGAAAAGAAAGAATTCTCCACTTAATGGTACTGAGACTATTGATTATCCATATGGAAATTTTAAAAAAATTAGATCCCTACCTCAAATCATAGAAGAAAAACCAATTCCAACTGGATTAGGGAGCTAAATGTGAAAAGCAAAACTTTATAACTCTCAGAAGAAAAGAGGAAAATATCTTTATGATCTTGGAATAGGGAATGAGAATGATACATTTAGCTACATTAAATTTTGAAATTTGTGTACTTCAGGACAATATAAACAATTTAAAAGACAAGGCATAGACTGGGAGAAGACATTTTCAATGCATACAGTTAACAAAAAATAACCTATTGAGTTTTATACTTCTAGCTGTCATCACCTGACTTCCTTTCCCACGATTTTCTCTGATGCTCTGAGCTTAGGCACACTGGCTCCTTGCTGTCTCATCTTAACCCATCATACTCTTTGCTTCAGAGGCTTTGGACTTGCTGTTCTCTCTGCCTGCACTCTCAACTGCTTCAGGTCTTTGCTCAAATGTCATTTTCTTAGTAAGGCCTTCCTATGCCACTTTATTTAAAATTGCAATTCAACTACCCCCTTCTCTATTCCCATATAAACATGTTCCCTATCCCTCTTCCCTGTTTATTTTTCTCTGTACTATTTATCACTATCCACTATTCTATCTACTTTACTTATCAATCTTATTTATCATTTACCTTCCCTCACTAGTTTGTGAAGGCAAGGATTTTTGTCTATTTTGTTCATGGCTGCATTTTAAGGGCCTAGAATCATTGCTGGAACAAGTTAAATGCTAGAAAAATATTGATTAAATGAATGAATGAATTAGTATCAAGGATGTATAAGAACTACTATAAAGAAGTATAAAAGAAAGAAACATGGTAGGAAAATATTTGAATAAGCAATTTGTAGTTGAGGAAACCCAAATGGCAAAAAATATGTGAAAGGATGCCTAACTTTATTACTATTTAGAGAAACTGAAAAATAAAATCATCAGATACCATTTCACAACCATCACTTTGGAAAAAATTTTAGAAGTCAGACAATATCAACTGTTTTTGAGGATATAGAAAAGATAGAACTCTATTCCACTGCTAGAAGGACTATAAGTTGGTAGAACTATTGTGAAGAGCAATTTGAAAATGTCTAATAAAGTTGAGAATGTAATGCCTTTCAATTCAGAAGTTCTATTTCTAAGTATTGGTCCTAGCAAAACTCTAACCTTTTATATGCACATAAAATTATATGAAAGAATTTTCACAGTAGCATATTTGTAATCTCCAAATATAGAAGCAAATTAAATGTTTGTTAGCAGGTGAACGTATAAATAAATCATGGTATTCATGATGAACAAATTTAGCTGTAAATAACAGAGTTAAATCTCAAAAAGAGAGCATCAATCAAAAAGAAAATTAAACAATGTGTATGGTATACTATTTATATAAAGCCTGAAAATATCATTTGTTGCTTCTGGTTACATAGTTAAGTAATGCTATAATAGTATTTAAAACATGAAAGGGCATGATCGCCAAATTTAAGGAAGGCAGAGGATTGAGAATGGGGACAGGCAAACGGGGAATATCAACTGTATCTGTAATATTTATTTCTTGAGACACAATCTGAAAGTTGATGTTACAAGATATCATACGACCGGGTGATGGGTACATATATTGGTTGCATTATTCCATGTACTTTCCTGCCTTGAAGATCATTTGCAGTAGATGAAAATGATAAGAAAAGGAATGTAGGAGAGGGCTAGCAGTATTGAATTCTGAAAATAGGACAGAAAAAATAAGAGTCAAGAGACTGTCGCTGGAGACTGCTAAATGTGTTGTTTCAATAAGAGGTAAGGATAGAAATAATATTATAGGAAATTGAGAAGGGATCGTATCATGAGGAAATGGAGACAAAAGACCATGAATTGAAAAGGCATGAAAATAAAAAGGAACAAAATACAATTTTAACTAAGTTAGTCATAAGGGTCAAACAGAGGTTTGTGACAATACTTGAAGCCATTTTAAAGCAAATGAGGAGCCAGCAAAGTGGTAGGCTTTAAACATATCAGAAGAGAGAGGCAAAAAGGTTGGAAACCAAATCTGTCCATAATTAGGGAAAATATCCAAGGTGGAAATGGAGGAATCAATCTTAGAGAAAAGGTAAGATACTTCTTCCTCCAAGTATCCTCCACTATTCTATCTACTTTACTTATCAATCTTATTTATCATTTACCTTCCCTCACTAATTTGTGAAGTAGTATCCCCAGTACTACTAGTATCCCCAGTACCTAAAATAATACCTTGTATATAGTCGGTATGCAATAAATGTTTTGTTAACTAAGGAAATATTTTGAGATAAAGACAGTAAAAACTGAGGTCTCTCGCAGGGGAAATGATGATTACATATAGGGGACATCCAATGCAGAGTTAAATAGTCATTGATAAAAATTCAAATAAATGAAATTCCAGCTAAGAAAACATGAGTCTCACCACATTCACCACTATCTCTCACACACTCATATGTACACATACACACATGCACACAATTAAGTGGATGCTCAGTGCCTGTCTTTTATCCATTTGACAATTATCACTAAGTATCTAAAACATATGCTTTTCAGAGACAAAATTAAAAACTGAAATCCTGGTCGGTTACGGTGGCTCGTGCCTATAATCCTAGTACTCTGGGAGGCTGAGGTGGGTAGATTGCTTGAGGTCAGGAGTTTGATACCAGCCTGAGCAAGAGCAAGACCCTGTTTCTAAAAAATAGAAAAACTGAGGCAAGAAGATCTCTTGAGACCAGGACTTCGAGGTTGCTATGAGCTATGATGACACCATGGCACTCTACCCAGGGCAACAGACAGAGTGAAACTCAGTCTCAAAAAACAAAACAAAAAAACCCCCCCAAAACTGAAATCCTTAAAAAGGGTAAAAACACTAAAAGAAAATAACAAACTCATAAGTAGCAATTTAATTATATAAGTAAAATACGTATCAAG
Organism: Arctocebus calabarensis; assembly: GCA_963573935.1. Lineage (NCBI taxonomy): Eukaryota > Metazoa > Chordata > Mammalia > Primates > Lorisidae > Arctocebus > Arctocebus calabarensis. Next base: position 919 of record CAUYON010162123.1, on the reverse strand, counting down.
TTCATTAACAGTTAAATTTAGTATTTATTTAAAAACCCATTATATTTCATGATCATATAAAAATTAAAACAAACCCATTATATTGGACAACAAATTTTAAGTTGGATCGTCATACTTCCAAATAATTCCCAAGAATGCATAATTTTTATGGAGAAATCACAGCCATTATAAATTAAGTTAGTGTTGCACAGATAAAATATTTCAAAAGTAAAATCACAAAAGTCATTTTCAAAATTTATAGAAAAATATAAATGTTTAATGGAAGATGTAGATGCATTTTGATGTGTTTATTGTGATGTTGGCTGAAGCCTCAAGAGAGGGGCCTGCAAAGGTGAAAATAGAGCTACTTAACATATATGAAGCTGGGAAGGAGGGTATTGTGTAGGTGAGTCAGCAGCCAGAAGTTTGATGGCAGGCCTTGCAGAGGCATAAATGATTCATTGATTTTTAAATCACTACTAGTTGAAAAGTCCCACTTTTCATATACATAAATGGATTCCATACTGAGGAATGTAAAGAAGAGCTTAGTTTTATTTATGCATTTCTATTTTACATTCCTGTGGCATATTTCTACTTAGACATTTGTATTTTACTTACGCCTTTCTATTTTCACTTCTTATAGAAATTGGGGTGGGAAAGGTTCATTACCTGGGGCCACAGCCTATCACCTACACTACTGATGAGAAGGTGACAGGCATAGCAGGCAGCAGAAACTGGCCTCCTTTGGCACACAATGTCCTCCAGGCACTTCTTCTCCCCATTTAAGATTCATCTTCCTTTTTGCTACTTTATTCCTATCCTGGCTAGTTTCTTTTTTTTTTTGTAGAGACAGAGTCTCACTTTATCGCCCTGGGTAGAGTGCCGTGGCGTCACACTGCTCACAGCAACCTCCAGCTCTTGGGTTTAAGCAATTCTCTTG